>VZTY01008126.1:0-30826 GCA_013400935.1 Turnix velox | reverse complement strand
GGTCGCACAGGAAAGAGTCAAGGCGGGGTTCGAAAGTCTCCACAGAAGGAGACTCCACAACCTATCCAGGCAGCCTGTGCCACTCTTCTCTCACCCTCGCTGTAAAAAAGTTTTTTCTTGCATTTATGTCGAACATCCTGTGCTCCAGTTTGCACCCACTGCCCCGTCCTATCATTGGAGGTCACTGAGAGCCTGGCTCCATCCTCCTGACACACACCCTTTCCATATTTATAAACATGAATGAGGTCACCCCAAAGTGTCCTCCACACTAAAGAGATCCCTCAGCCTTTCCTCAGAAGTGAGGTGCTCCAATCCCTTCATCATGGCTCTGCACTGGACTCTCTCAAACTGTACCATTCTCCTTCCCTTAAACCAGTTTATGCAGCTCAAAGCTTGTACTTAGTAGTCATCATTAAAATTCTGACTTGGCTGTGTTTAGGGGCACAGCCAAGGATGCACTAGAACAGGGAATCAGGAAAGCACATGGAGCCAATGGGAGGTTTCACCTCCTTGTAGGACATAAGCTTCATTAGTGGAGTCAGAGAGTTCTCCAGAGTTCAGAGTGGCGCTCCCTGCCTCCCCATGGACCAGATCTAGCTACTGCTGCTAAGGACTGTGCCCATCTCTGCCACTGGAACAAGCACAGGCTGCACCACTGCCAGGCTTAGCACCTGATGTGCTCATCACCTCAAAATTTTGGAATAATCACCCTTCCAAACCCACATAGTGGGTGTACTCCTGGGGTTTCCCAGTCTCCCTTCATTCCACATTTCTCCTGGCAGGACAGAGGAGTGAATTTGAAGCCCTATTTCTGCTCACCATCGTTCAATGTTGAATGAAAAATGCTGGAGGGCTGTACAAGGAAAGAAAGTGTCTCTATCTTAAATTAACATAGAAATAATTAGCATTTTGAATAAGTAAAAAAATATTATATAAATAGCAACACAGTTGAGAAAAATACATGCTCTGAATTACAGATAAGGTTTTAATTTTGTGTCTATTATTTGGAACTATCTTTTTCTGAGACTGACCTGAGATTGTGAGACTGACCTAAAAAAACCCCACAACTTTCTTTTGGGCCACAATGGCCAACAATGATGCAACAGATGCTCTCTCCAGCACAGGCTACCCAGAGAGGGTGTGGAGTCTCCTTCTCTGGAGACATTCAAAACCCACCCGGACACCTTCCTGTGTAACCTGATCTGGGTGTTCCTACTACAGCAGGGGGATTGGACTAAATCATCTCTTGAGGTCCCTTCCAATTTTTGATATTCTGTGAGGTCCTGCAAAGACAAGAGAGGAAGAGATCTTCCTTCTTCACAAACCACCTAAAAGCTGGAATGGAAACAAGTATTTTTCAGATATCACATGGCAGCACCAGTTGAGATCCCAACTCCATCCAAGTTCTTTGCCTTTTCTCAATCAAAAATGGGTGCGAGTAAGCGTAGGGAAAGTAGCAGGAAGCAAAATTTGAGTAACTTTTACCTCCCACAATAATTTAAGAACATAATTGGCAATATAAGCATTTCCCTCATTATACATCAGGACACCACTAGTACAGCTGGAAGGATGTCAGAGCAAGCTGAAGGTCCAAGCTGTGTTTTGCAAAGTGCCCTGGGATCACCCGGATGTGAAAATCTGCCCATTGCTCCTAAGCCCCTTAATTGTCTATAAGGAGGATAATCCCCATCCTGAAGGTTTGCCTCCATGTTTTCAAAGTCCTTGATGAGCCTTCACCACCCAGATCCAATTCTTTAAAGACTGACATAACCTGACAGCGGAATTGTTTGGGTTTTGCCCATGTGCACCACTCTAAGGGCGAGCCAAGAAATAACAAGGTCAAGGACACAAAATGAATAGTTTCTACATCCATGTATAGGATCTGACACTGCCTTTCCAAAAAGGCTGGTCATAGAGAAAAGGGCACATGGGAAATAATGGCATGTAGAGTCCAGAAATCATTATTCAGATCTGATTCAAGTAGCTCACGCTGGCTCAGAAAGCTTTCTGATGACATTCTGGAGCAAGACCTGAGCCAGAATTTCTCTCCATGCCCAGCACACAAATCCCATCTCAGGATAACTATTTTATACATAAAGTATAATTTACAGAGCTTCACCCAGGTAAGTTTGAAGGTTCTTGTTTGGCCAGATCCCAATGGTATGGAAATGTAAATCTTGAATTAAGCCAGTCTACTAGACCAGTAGAAATATGGAGCAGAAATTCTCCAGTCACCAGAAGAAAGCTCAAATATAAAAATGAATTTATGGGGCAAGTTTTAATCCATTTTAGATTATTTTTTTCTTGCAAGAACATGTGGAGAAAGTAACTCCTCATGCTTGGCCCAATCAGGCTGCATGAACACTAAAGCTGGCATTTCCATTCAGCTGAAAACAAAGGTCTTACCTGCACATTCTACTGAGCCAAGACCCCAGTCACTTCTCCATTTCCCTCAGGATAGGCAGCTTACATTAAGTTCCCTAGGTTTAATTCAGTAATTATTAAATTAACATCAATATGACAAATTGCTCACCATCTTCCAAAGCTCTGCTTATTATTTGTTGGATGACCAGCTCCTATTATTTAATTTCCTGAATAAAGTCTGAGATACTCTTAATCCCCTCACCAAATTAGTATGTTGTAGCAGAATACATTGTTCTAAGTTTTAACATTCTAAATGAATTTAGATTGTTGTAAGAGATAGTGTGAGAAGCAAAGCTTGATATTGAAGTTCTTTTTTCATTAAAAATGCTTTGATCCCACTGCCCTTAAAATAATTGGAAGGCAACTGGAAGGCTGACTACAAAATCAGGAAGGTGAATGTTGTCCTTTTTAATGAGATGATGGCAAGAATACAGTAACTAAGTGTGTAATAATCAATGTGCTGCAGTTAGATGCCTTCAGATCAACCTAAAGCAGTAGTGACTTTAGTTCAGCTGGGATACTGCTCAAGATGAAGTGAAAAAATTTTATTACAGTGATCAAAATTTGTAGCCCAAATGAAAATTGACTCAGAGGACAGTCCTATCACTGCTCATGGGTTTGTGTTTGGCTCCTTCTATCAAAATGTGCCAGAACTCCTTATGTACCAGCTAGCTCAAAGGAAAAAAAAGGCAAAAACCAACCAAAAATCCAGCACAGAAACAGCTCCGAGTAAGTGAAGGTAAGAAGTGAAGGAACAAAGTCAGCAGTTCAGCCTTTCACGTTTCATCTGAGTGTCCTTTGATCTTTCAGAGATTTGCCACATTACCTTTGCACTCCTACATATATATAAATAAATAAAATGCTTAAGTCATTGTTTGAAGGGTCCTATGTGATATGTCACTGTCAGGAGAAGCACAGTGATTGAACAACAAGACACTGTCTTTCCAGAGATCCTACAGAGAAAGATAATAAAAGCAGGCAACAGGTTGACAGTTAAAGTTGTTATCTTTAATGAAATGACTTTGGAAATACCATCAATTTCCACGACACCGACATCTTGGGAGTCCCATAAAATGCAGAGTTACATTCTGATGCCAATGCTACAGGCACATCTCCTTTCACATGGCAAATAGGATCAAGAAAGCAACCATCAGACAGAAGAGACCCATAGCTTCAGACAGGGCGAATCCCAGGATAGCATATGAGAACAGCTGCTGCTTCAGAGAAGGATTTCTAAAAGAAAGTGAAGGTATAAGACCTTTTTATCTTTAAAATTAAGATATTTTTCATACAGCTTTAATGCATCTGAGGGGTTCAGAACCTCACACATCACTGCCACAAATTCCACAACAGGAAAATACAATAAACCCAAGCAGAAGTAATTTTTAGCAAGGACTTCACTGAAGATAAATGACTTGGAAATTAAGATAGGATTCAGGTTATGCAGATTATACATAGCACGGTTTTTGTGGCCACATTCATCCATGCTTTTGAATTTGATTTCTCTACATCCTCCCACGCAGAAACTACTTCACATTTATGACACTAGAACTATATTCCAACAAAGACTCTGCATAACACTCTAAATAGCTCTCAGAAAAACATAGGAACTGAAACCACCCAGAACACAAAAAGCAAATGCCCAGCAGATTGTTGCAAAAATGCAATGAAATATCCCAAGAAGGGTGCAGGAGATAAAACAACCCCTCAAAATAATTCTAAGAATTAATATCTCATTGGTACATTCAGCAAATTAGACATTAGGTCTAATTTCCAAATGGAAAGTGAACTTCCTTATCTTCGTTAGAGCTTAAAAATAGCTTTAAAAAAAGACTGAAGTCCTAACTGGCTGAAAGAATGGTGAAGAACATGAAACCTTTAGTAAAGCTTTTTTTATGCCTGCATTAGTTCTGCTCTTCCAGGTGAAGCATAATTACAGAAGCAATGTAAACTTATCTGCAATTGGTTCATTCTGTGAAATCCCCACCCTCAGCCCCCTCAGATTCCTAGGGGTGATTTTGATAATTACATATTCTGAGATGCAAAACTACACAGGTTAGAAGAGTGAATTTTGCATCCATTTCTCAGTGACAATACTGAGTACTAAGCCTAAAGCACACTACCTCATGGTACTTAGGAGCAGTTTTCATACATCTTCTGTTCAGGACTTTCTCTCTCTCAGAGAGGAAAAGATCCAGGCTAGATTCTTTTATTAGTACTGGAACTGAATACTCTAATATCGGACTTCAAGGACTGAAAAACTGTACAAGCTCCTTACTACAGCTTGGCTAACATGAGTGTGCTGTCTCCAGATACATCTGCATGCAATTAGAGAAACTGGTAAGAGAGAGATGATTACCTGGCATAACCAATGATTAGACTACCGAAGACTGTTCCAATACCAGCACCAGAACCAGCCACCCCTACTGTGGCAGCACCAGCACCAATAAATTTGGCAGCCGTGTCAATGTCCCTGCTGATAGCACTAGTCTGGAATTCTCTAAGTGCTAGCTGGGAGACAGTATTTTGGGCCCCGGTAAGTGCTGAATTGCCCTAAGAAAACAAAACATAAAAAAGCATTATTATATTCAGACAGAGACTATTTTCTACGACCTCTTTGACAGCATTATTTTTTGCAGCTGTAAAAAGTTGTGTTAGATCTAGTTCCTCTTCCAAGCAATGGGAGTACAAGTGTTAAAAAAACTGGGATGTTGCCTGTTCCACTTGAAAGCAACCAACAAGGTGAAAGACTACTCAGGGGAAAGAGCATGGCAACAACGAGTATTATTAGGTGCTTGACTTAAAGTAAGCTTCACACTACAAATGTCTGAGTTAGTACAAGTGAACTCTAGGTTTGAGGACATTTAGGCTCACCAGGTAATTTAGGAAGATACAGAATTTTGTTTATAAGGTACCTCTCCATTCTTGATTTCTGGCCTAGAAAACACAGATGCCGAAATTGGTCTGTACAAGATTCTTGATCCAGCACGGATCTGCAAGAGGAGGAAAAAAGCTATATAAAAAATAAACATTTGATAGTTATTCCCACACAATCGCTTAAGATCATAAAGCTATTATCCCCTAAGTCATTCATCTTAACATGAAAGACAGCAATCTTTGCATAGCTGGATATAAAATAAAAGCAGCAAACACTGCCATGCAATCTGATAGCACCGTTTTGGGTGACATTACTGCAAATAGCTGCCATCATTCAATGAATTTTTATGTGTACTCTACTGATGGAAAAAAAAATCGGAAAAAAATGGGACAAGAAAGCCAGGAAGAGCAGCAGGCAGCGATACGCACTCTGAAATTGGGAACTAAAATCCTTCAGAGTCAATTACAAAGTTGTTAAATGCACCGGTATAGCAGTGGCCTTTAAATCTAGAGAGACATTAAATGAATGAATCCTCTTTCGCAAGCGGCCTGTGCATGTCCTTGGGCTTCCAGCAGCCTAAGGTCACACCGGCTCCCACACCAAGATCTTCCTGCCGGGGGTGGGGAAACCTGGGCCCGCACTGAGCGAACCCAGAAGCCCCGCGGGCCTCGGAGGACATTTTGAAGCAGGGCAGCCCCTTCGCAAGGGCAAAAGAGTCAAAACCCAATCGGGGCCTCGCAGAGGGCGAGCAACAGGCTGGAGTTTGACCTACAGCAAGGCGCTAAGGGCGCAGGGCCCCGAAGCTCCGCGTCGCCCTCCCCCTCCGCTAAGGGAAGGCCCCTCACCTTGGCCAAGGGCCCCGGCTCACGCCAAGGAGGCGGGAAGAAGAACCAGGGCCCGCTCGCCCCGTCCTTCTTCTCACCCTTCTTTCTGTCCCGCCGGCCTGTCGTGGAATTCGTCGGCCAGCCCGACCCCCCCGAGGCGCCTCACGACTGCCACCACCCCCGCTGCAACTCGCGTCGTCCCCCCACCGGACCCGCGCCCGCACTCACCAGGGAGGACGAAGTAGCGAGCTTGGCGCAGGCGAACATCTTGGCGGACGGCGTGCCCAGGGCCACAATCGGGTGTCTCTGCAGAGAGAAGGAGAGGAAGGTGAGCGGCAAAGCGGGGTGACAGCGGCGGATGGGGACGGATTGGTCGCGGAGCCGGAGCCGCCACTCACCCGCTGCGGCTGCCGCACCTCAGGGCCGACGGGCTGCGGGGACTCTGTGCGCAGGCGCGGCGGTAGATAGGAGGGCGGGCAGGCGGCGAGCGACCGGATGCGGCGCGGCGGAAGGGGGAGGGAGAACGGAGCCAAGGTCACTTTGTACCGGCGCCATTGGCGCGGGGGCGGGTGCAACCGCAGGGGCGGGGACAAGGTGTTAAGGTGACCGTCAGGGTGACCCCTAGGGCACCGTACAGCGCAGCCGGCGCGGCGGGTTTGCTCACAGGCCCTTCAGCGAGATAAAGGGTGAGCTCTGATCAGAGGAAGCTGCTTCCCCCTCTCGTAAGACCCACCTGGAGTTACTGCGTCCAGCTATTAGCCCCTCAGCACAAGAAGGACGTGATGGAGATGTTGGAGAGGGGTCAGAGGAGGCCACGAGGATGATGCGAGGGTTGGAGTCACCTCTGCTGTGAGGATAGTCTAAGAGAGTTCAGGCCGGAGGAGGGAAGGCTGTGGGGAGACCTCCCAGAGGCCTCGCAGTGCCTGAAGCTGTTTGCCAGGGCATGGAGAGACAGGGCCAAAAGCAATGGTTTGAAACTAGTGTAGGTTTAGGTTAGGCTTCAGGAAGCTCTTCCCCATGAGGGTGGTGAGACACTGGCACAGGTTGCACAGAAAGGTGGTGGAGGTCCCATCCCTGGAGACATCTAAGGCCAGGCTTGCTGAGGCCCCGAGCAACCTCATCTAGTGCAGGATGGGGTGGGACTTTTTAGTAGGATATGTGATGGAAGGACTAGAAATAATGGATGTAAATTGGAAGAGGGTAGATTCAGGCTAGATATAAGAAAGAAATTCTTTATGGTGAGGGTAGTGAATCATAGAATCATAGAATAGTTTGGGTTGGAAGGGACCTTAAAGATCATAGAGTTCCAACCCCCCTGCCATCGGCAGGGACACCTCCCAGTAGATCAGGCTGCCCAGTGCCTTGTCCAGCCTGGTCTTGAACACCTCCAGAGAGGGGGCATCCACAGCGTCTCTGGACAACACTGGGACAGGTTTCCCAGAGAGGTTGTGGATGTTCCCTTTCTGGAGGTGTTGAAGGACAGACTGGACAAGGCACTGAGCAGCCTAATCTAATGGGAGGTTGCAGGGGGGTGGAATTAGATGATCTTTAAGGTCCTTTACAACCCAGACTATTCTATGATTTTATATCCCTGCTCCCTGCAGTGGGTTGGACTAGATGGCCTTTGAAGGTCCCTTTCAGCCCTGTGAATCTATGGATTTTAAGGGTTGGAAGGGACCTCTAGGGATCATCTAGTCCAGACCCCTGCCAGAGTAGGATCACCCAGAGCAGAGCAGAAGGACCATGTCTAGGAGAGTTCAGAATGTCTTCAGTGGCTGAAACTCCACCACCTCTATGTGAAGCCCATGCCAGAGGTCTCAATTAGTCATTTTAGCACGAAGAGTAGGCTCACACCCACATAATGAAAAAAAAGAAGTAAAATCCTTTTTAGCCAAGCTTAGTCAAAACAAGATAATCCTCAATGAGCTGAACACATGTCCCTGAGATTAATGCTTTAATCACTTAGGTGTTGTGTGATGTTTGTCACTTGATACAGCGGACATTATTTTAGCTTTGGTTTACTAGTGCCAGCTAGGAAAAAATGCAGAGAACAAAATATTTTGAAAAAAACATGGGGAAATGCATATTTAGATTGTTGTAAAATACTTATCTGAGACAATCTGGGCTGTAAGTTTAAAATCTAAAGTAGTCCATGTGCTACAAACTGTCTCTCCAAAGGGAGGAGTAAGAGGATACTTAGGCTTTATTTGGACTTCAATGGTAGGACAGATCTTTTCCCTTCAAAAACTTTTCAATCTATTTGCTATAAGTTTAAAATCCAAAGCAGTCTGTGTGCTACAAACTGTCTCCAAAGGGAGGAGTAAGAGCAATGTGCCCTTGTGGCCAAGGAAGGCCAGTGGCATCCTGGGGTGTATCAGAAAGGGCATGGTAGGTGGAGAAAGGTTCTTCTCCCACTCTACTCTGCCCTGGTGAGACCAAATCTGGAATACTGGGTCCAGTTCTGGGCTCCTCAGTTCAGGAAGGACAAGGAACTTCTCAAGGGAGTCCAGCACAAAGCCACAAAGATGATGAAGGGATTGGAGCATCTCCTTTATGAAGAATGGCTGAGGGATCTGGGTCTCTGTAGCTTGGAGAAGAGGAGGCTGAGGGGTGACCTCATTATTGTCTATAAATATGTAAAGGATGAGTGACAGGAGGATGGAGCCAGGCTCTTCTCATTGACCTCCAATGCTAGGACAGGGGGCAATGGGTGCAAACTGGAGCACAGGAGGTTCCACATAAATGCAAGAAAAAACTTTTTTACAGTGAGGGTGAGAGAACAGTGGCACAGGCTGTCTGGAGAGATTGTGGAGACTCCTTCTCTGGAGACATTCAAAACACATCTGGATGCCTTCCCATGTGACCTGGTCTAGGTGTTCCTGTTCTGTCAGGGGAATTGGACTAGATGATCTTTTGAGGTCTCTTCCAATCTCTGACATTCTGTGATACTTTTGCTTTATTTGGGCTTCAGTGGTTAGATAGAGCTTTTCACTTCAAAAAACTTCCAATCTGTTTGCTGCTCTTGTGGTAACAAATTTTTCCAGCACTGCAAAGCAGACGCTGTGCTCTTGAAATGTCTGAAATAACACCTTGTTGCACACCCATATACAAAGTACACCTTGTCTGAAGCAGAGTAGAAATGTAGCAGCACAGGCTGTTTGCAACAAAGAAATTAACTTGCTTATTGAAGGAAGCAAGCCAGCCATTAGAGATGCATTTTCTCCTCGGGAGCCTCTATGCATGAAAAGTATCTTCTCATAGCTCACCTGAATGGAGAGGAAGGTGGATATCACGCTCCCGTACATGCACAGCACAAAGTCCTGTGTATTTAACAGAATGTTAAATGGAAACCTCCTTCTTTTACAAAGAAAGTGCTGCCTTCTCTCACATTTCCCATCCTGGAATGTTTAGCAAGAAAAAAAAAAAAGCTTTCCCAAGCTGTTTGATCTGAACAATGTCAAAGCCACCATTAAGCACTTGTTTATTGTTGCTTTTAAGTAACAAGGGCTGATGATGTATTTTACATTCACAACTCAGCTGCTGCTTTCAGGAGGAGTTAGAGGAGCAGTTACCGGTCTCTGGGGACCATGTTCAGTTTAATTCAAGCAGATCTTTATGAAAAATGACTTCTGTTAATCTCATGCCATTTCCTATCTGGCTGACCTGCTCCCAGCTCTCCGAGGAAGTGCATTGGCGCACTAGAGAGTGGTGTAATTTCTAATTGCTTGCCATATTTCTGAAACTCTGTTCTACTTGCAATTTTATCTCTCAGAAGAGATTCCCAGTTTTCCAACCCACTCCCTCAGACAGAACCAGTTGTGCACATGAGCAGTATCCAAGGCTGCCAGAGGAGGTTTCCTCTCCATTTTTCATCTGGCAAAGAAGATAGAGTCCAGCTGTTGGAGCAGTACATGATGCCTGAAGAGCTGCTGGTTTACACCAGGGAAGAAAAGCAAGTTAGCACCAGGTGTAGTTCTCTCGAGTGAAGGAGAGAGAAAGATAATCTCAGATTTCCAGAGCCTTCTGAAGTCTTCAAACCATAAAGATGTCATTTTCCTTCCTTGTTTTTAGCAATGCAACAACCTGATTCATCTTTATTCCAGAGCAGCTCATTTCCTTGCTATCCCATGCCAGCCCTACAGTGACATCCAGGTTCAGGTTGCAGTTGACACCTACTCAAGGCTGCAACTTGTGCAACACTTGATCGTCAGCAGAAGGGCATTTTATCTGGAGATGTCTTAAAGAGATCTATCAAGCCTCATCGATTTTCCAACCAGAAAGCAGGTAATAAGGAAACTGGGCACAGTACCTGTAAACGGGCATGTCTTCCTTTAGAAATAGGTTGGTTTTCCTCCAGATACAGGAGAATGTGGGCTATTTTGGATTGTTTCAATTGAACAACTAAAATCCTACACAATGCTGACTAAGTGAGTATGTCCAGAGCACTTTGCACCAAAGGGTCTGTGAGAATTCATAATTTATTGTTAATAACTTATAAAAGATGAATGTCTCCTCTATATTTGCAGAAGGAGAAATAGTGGCTAGTCCAAAACCTAAATAAAAAAATTCTCCTAATAGATCAAAACCTATCCCTTCTGGTTAAATTTTGTTTCCAGTAGAGCAGTATTACCTCAAAGCATTTCACTCACACTAGCCCGTTCTTAAAAATCTATTTTGAAGAGAAGAAACAAATATATTCCAGTAACTCTTAACTATTGTAAGAGCCCCAAAGGATGAAGTCAGATCAAAAGCCTCCTGAGCTTGTCCTGATGTTTGTGAAGTGTTTTAAAACATGAAGTGTTGTTATTACCTCAGGCTTAGCCTCCTAGAACTTCCAGATTTATGATGTACTTTGCAAGGCATTGATAGATACTGGTTTATGAAGTCAGAGTTTTTCAAAGATTGGGCCATGTTTCAGTCCAGAGAGTCCCTTCACTTCCATCTCTTCCATTCTGAGTCTTCCCATTCATAACCACAGAAGTCTTCTTGGATAACTGGAGCAATGGTTTGTGGAAAGAAAGTATATAGAGCAGAATATTTAAACCAACTTGGCTCTGGGAAGAAGGAATGAAACCATTATTAGAAGGCTCTGCTTTAAGTAGAAAATTTCTTGTTAACACGCTTTTTATACCTTAGTGATTATTGTAGTTGGCAGACCTTGATGCAAGTGATGCTTTATAGGAAAGACGATGATGAAAATTTTTTCTCATCAATGTACACTTTTCTTTTACAGAGGAAATGGACAATCTGCTTCTTGAGTGTTCTTTGTCCTCCAAAGTACGTAACCAAACTGTTTTTTGTTAAAATAAGTTTTCTTTTAGTTTCAATAACTCCTTTTACTAGAGAGCTGAAAGCAGAGTAAGGCTAATTTAGGCTCTAGAGCATTTTGCTGAATGGTCCATTATCCAATGACTCCTAGGAATGGATGGCATTAGCCACAAACATCATACTATTTTCATACTTATCAATATTTTTAAATATTTTAATACAATTGTGCATATTAATGCAATGCATTAATATGTAATACAATGCAATTTGAAAAGGAAAATCATTATAATCCTTGCCATGTAATTTTGGGGACTCTAAGATCCACTTTAATGCTGCAATGATTATATACGTATTGTCTCCTACTGCCATAGCCATTACACATTGAAATGGGATGCTGTCAAGAGGAAAACCATTCTGCTGCAGCACAAATTTCTCATAGAAAAGAGGTTTTTCTCATTTCGATACTCTCATACTCGATTCCAGTGGAGAGAGAGATCGAGGCTCCAGGGCATCCTTGCCAGATGACAATCCCTATTGTCCAGCATTCATGTTCTGCTGGTTGGTTGCAGGATGCTGTACAACAGTGTAAACATGCTTTCTGGTGCTCAGCAAACATAGGAACTACTAATTCCTCTTTGGAGATTAAAGTAGTATATTTGGATGGCTGATTTTTCATGCCTTTTTGTGCCATATAAGGAGAGAAAGCAGGTTACTCATGTCTATAGGGTTTTGTCTTCCTCCACCCTCTCCACAGAGAACAGAATTGCAGTATACAATCACTGGTGGGAGGGGAGATGGAACAATAGTCTGTTAGTGCACACAAGATTAATTTGCTTAATTGTAAATGGCATACCTTCCAACTATGAGTTTAAATTCTCATATGCTTGAAGATTGCTATGGGATGAAGCCTGGAATGCACTTCATAAACTAGGAATATTAATTATTGTCCAAAAACGCTTAATTCTGAACCACTGAGCAGAAAGCATGTGACAAGAGGGCACAGATTCTGCCCTCTAGGACCTGGTCCCATCCTGAGAAACAGTTGTCCTAGTTCAGCTGACCATTGCAATGCTTTGCCAGGCTCTGATGAGCTAAATTTAAGTTAGTCTAATTAATTTTGCTCACAGAAAGAGATAGTATATTCTTATATTCTGTACCTTAAGTAGAGAAACTTGGGACAGCCTGCCATTTCCAAATTCTTGGAAAGGACTCTGCCCCTAATATTCAGCCCTGATGAACATCCTGTTTCTCTGGCACTTCACCTGCCTTCCCTCCCATCTGTTGTGCTGGCATTGTTCCCACTTGGAATTATCTATGCCAACCTCAACAGGGCATAGGTGCTAACCAAACATGGCTTTAGAGGGACAGCTCTCATAACACAGCAAGTGCCATCTCCTTTGCCAGGAAATCCTGCTGTTTGCAGATAATTCCAGCTTAAGGCCACATGCTTCGTTACATGGGATCACATCTGGAGATGCTTGTGGGCATTATAAAAAAATAAAAAAAGAAATCACCAAATGTCTACTGTTTTTCACTTTGGCTCAGTGCTTGGAATTTTGCATGTGGAGAATGAATGCTCTGTGCCTTGTTAACAGGAGAGAGTCACAGGCTGTTACATGCTCTGAGCTATCTTAACAGGTTTCTGCATCAAAAGCTGGGGGGACAAACCACAGAATTATTTACCAGAGCTGAGCTGCTTTTTCAGGTGTCCCTTGATTGGTTTATGTCTGTTGTATTATTCTGAGGAGAGAATGATAGAGCCTGTTTCTAGATCCTCAACGGATTTGTCCATAAGGCATATTCTGCTCCCACCCAGCTGTAAAGTGGCATATATGTGCAGCAAAATTAAAACCACTTATTAAATTTAGTATTCACACAATCACAAATGTCAGGAATTTGAAGGGACCTCAACAGATCACTTAGTCCCATCCCCCTGCTGGAGCAGGAACACCCAGATCAGGTCACACAGAAAAGCATCAGGTAGGGTTTGAATGACCCCAGAGAAGGAGATCAAACTTTCTAGGTAATGCTCTATATGATACACATAAATATAAGAAGATTCTATACACAATTATCATAATAATAGATAATATATAGCATTTTATCATGTTAATATATTACAGCTTCACTTGACTCTTGTTTTGCCCCACTGAACAGATTACTTGTGTAAACACAATCACTCTGTGCTAAATAAAGCTAGAATGGGCTTAGGAAAGAGGAAAACCTCTTCAGGAAGCCTCACCTGGACAGCCCACTATTCTCAAAGTTAAACTGTCATTTTGTAGTTAAGCAAGAGATTATTTTGCCTAGAATATTTCTCAAAAGAGTTGACAAGACTTTGTATGCTTTGAAGCATAATTGATATGCTTCTCCTATGCTACTGAAGAGCCACAATTCATGATACTGTGTTGAGCTGAATGAACAAAAATAGCCAGTCTCATGTCACAAGAAGGGAAAATGTCAAAAAGAGGGAACTCAGCCATACTNTGAGCTGAATGAACAAAAATAGCCGGTCTCATGTCACAATCCATTATCACAATGATTCTGGATCTTTACCTCCTCTTCTGTCCTTAGTCTTTCTGGCAGCTAACCTGACCTTCTGGATTCTTAGCACTGAGTTCTTTTCCATACCAATTGGACTCAGATTCCACTCTTTTTTTCTTTTTTTAATTGATTTTCTTTCCTTCTTCTCTCCCTTATCCTGGCTCCTAAAAATATTGTAATCCTTGGAAATCACCTGTCCTTCAGGGAGCAGAGTGGCAGAAGAGTATGTTATTAGTGCCATAGAATTAAAAAACTCAGGGCAGATGCTAGAAAGACCAGAGGTTTTCCAGCCTAATAGCTCTTGAGAGGTGAGAAGTTTGTATTCTAGCCCAGCCAAACCAGGAGCTGCCTCACGTGGAGGCTGTTCTGATTTTGGGAGAGCTGCATTTTGATTGTTTCTTACCAGTCAAAACAGCCAACAAGCTGTAAGAGTCTCAGCTGTGAGATGTTGCAGTGGGCACCTACTCCACTCATTCTTTTTCCAAACCTCAAATCTTTCCCATAAAAAGAGGGAACTCAGCCATACCATTCTTGTTAAGGATCACCTAACAGCAGCATTGGCGGGGCAGGCAGTGGAACAGTTGTAAACAGTGACCTGGGTTTGTTTACACAGCCAGGAAGTTTGGGCTCATTGAAGCTGCTGTCTCAAGAGTGCCAATAATTAAAGATAGCTGGTTAGAAAAAGCTATGGCTGGACTGTTCCTGTCCATGGATGGGCTGTGTTTTTAATGCTTCTAAAATGACTAACAGTGTGTATAAATAGTGACATCCAGTGTTCAGTTAGATTATACACAGGTTACTGTTCTGCAAGGTCATTCAATTAAGATTTATTGCAGAACCTATTTAAAATGTCTGTATAAAGATAGTAGGCTAATTTGAATATTAACTACCTGTCAACTTCAACACACCTCCACAATAAAAATTTCCTTCCTGGCTTGTTGGGGGAACAAGAATGGTGTGGCCTTAACTTTCTTATTTTTATGACAGCAAGAGTCTGATTATTCCCAGGTGTCCTTCATTTCTTCTTTCTCTGCTCCTGTTGCTGTGAATGTTGCTGTTAATTCTGAACCACTGAGCAGAAAGCATGTGACAAGAGGGCACAGATTCTGCCCTCTAGGACATTGTGAATGTGGCCATTAAGGCAACAGTCATAAAGGATGTGTTCACCACTTCCTTCTCTCTCTGTCTCTTAACACAACCACAAAGTCTACCATCTTCCATTCCCGTTAATTCTCTAAGGTATCCGCACAGTATTTGTGTTAACTGCCTTAATTTTGATCTTCTCTAATCATTCCCTGCCAGATGGCAGTTAAAGTTTAATGGTCCCTGTAAAAATAGTCCCCTTTCTTCTTTTAATCAGTCACGTGTGTTTGCCTAGCTAACTGTTAGATGTTCAGAAGGCATGAAGGGACCACCAACACAATTACTTCAAAATGCACATCCGTATTGTAGTTTCAGCGTTATGGAAAAGCAAAGGGTTATAGGGTGAGCAAGATTCCTGGAAATCAGAATGGACTGCACAACCCTAAATAGTCTGTCTGCCTTTAGACCTATTAGAGAGATGAAAGTCATTATTTGTACATTTCCTCTAATCAAAGTTTGATTATTTTTAGTATCTTCCAGGCTCAAATGTTTGTGTCTGCTGTGGTAGAAAACATCATGGTATTATGGGATGAATTCAAAAATATACTTAAGCAGATGCTTAACTTTAGGGACATGTGTTTGGATAGTGGTAGACAATACAGCCTTGAGCAAGGTTCTTTGGCATATGCTTAATGTTAGGCCCTTAAGTATTCCACTAAAGTTATTTACCCTCTTTCATGTTTAGGACTGCATATCAACACCTCATGATACAGAACATAAAGTTCTCCCGTCTGTGTTTGCTTGATTGATGCTTATTAAGAGGCTTGAGGGTTTTGCTGAATCAAGAATATAATTCATTATTCATGCCGTGCCTGAGTAGCAAATCATTATAGAGGCAAATGGTTTAAGCCCTAGCAGATACCCAAGGAATGAGTTTATGTTATTGCACCACTGAGGAACATAGAGAGCCTGGGAAAGCCATAGCCTAGAAGGCTAATCCAGAGAAAAGATTGCTGTGGAGTTAAGGGGAGGCTGGATCAGGCCCTGAGAGCCTTGCTTAAAGCAATACAGGAAATATATAGCAGAGTCACTAACAGAACCCAGATCCCCCGATTCAAATTAGGCTTCTTTTGTATCTAACATCTGTGTACACTTCAATGGGATGTGTCATTGCAGCCTGTGCAGGAGAGCTCGCGTGAGAATGCCTACACCTACTGCAGGCATCACACTCTCCTACAAATCCCACTACTATGAGACTAGAGGGACCTCGACAGGCTGGAAAGCTGGGCTCAGGTGAACCTAATGAGGTTCAACGCAGCAAAGTGCAAGGTTATGCACTTGGGCCAGAAGAACCCCAGGCACCTGTACAGGCTGGGAGGAGTGGTCCTTGAGAGCAGCTCGGCAGAGAAGGACCTGGGGGTCCTGATGGACGAGAGACTTAACATGAGCCAGCAGTGTGCTCTCGCAGCTCGGAAAGCAAATGGGATCCTGGGCTCCATCAGGCGAGGGGTGGTCAGCAGGGATAGGGAGGTGATTGTCCCACTCTACTCGGCTCTTGCGAGGCCCCATCTGGAGTACTGTGTCCAGGTGTGGAGCCCTCAGTACAAAAAAAGACATAGAGATTTTGGAAAGGGTCCAGAGGAGGGCCACAAAGATGATCAGGGGGCTGGAGCACCTCCCCTATGAGGACAGGCTGAGGGAGTTGGGCTTGTTCAGCCTGGAGAAGAGAAGGCTGCGGGGTGACCTCATTGCAGCCTTTCAATACCTGAAGGGAACCTACACCCAGGAAGGGAGTAAAGTCTTTGAAAGGGCTGACAATAGCAGGACTAGGGGAAATGGATCCAAGTTGAAGGAGGGAAGATTTAGGTTGGATGTTAGGGGGAAGTTCTTTACTAGGAGAGTGATTAGGTCCTGGAACAGGCTGCTGAGGGAGGTTGTGGATGCCCCGTCCTTGGAGGTGTTCAAGGCCAGGTTGGACGGGGCCCTGAGCAACCTGATCTAGTAAATGTGTTTGTTTGGTGGCCCTGCTAGGCAGGGGGGTTGGAACTACATGATCCTTGAGGTCCCTTCCAACCCGGGTCATTCTGTGATTCTGTGATTCTGTAATCATATAATGGTTTTGGTTGGAAGGGACCTTAAAAATCATTTAGTTGCAACCCCCAGATTGCACAATACCTCATCCTTCCTGGCCTTAAACACCTCCAGGGATTGAGGGGGCATCCACAACCTCTCTGGGCAACCTGTTCCAGTGTCTCACCACCCTCACATTAAAAAACTTCTTTCTTCTATCCAGCCTAAATCTCCCCTCTTCCAATTTTTATTCATTACTCCTAGTCCTGCCATCCTGGACTCTATTCAAAAGACATACCCAAGAGTAGCAGGAGTCCATTCATCCTACAGTGCTCTTCCCAGTGTCAGACTGTAAAAGTAGCTATCCTTGAACTTTCTTCTGAAGCTTGTTTAAACAACAAAACAAGTTAACAGACATGTCAAATTATGCACTGCAACGGTAGTCCCTGCCCCCATTGTTTCTTTTGTTTTAAATGACTATGATGGAATGCAATTGTATGGAACTTCTGATTACCTTTTTTGATTTTCCTGGGAGTTGGATAACAAAATGAGTTGTTTCAGCTCCATTTTTCACCCTTATTCCTTAATTATTGATAAGCAATCTGGAGTAATGGATGCAAATTGAGAGAGGAGATTCAAGCTGGAGATAAGAAAGAAATTACTTCCTATGAGTATGGTGAGACACTGGAATAGCTTGCCCAGAGAGGCTGGATGCCCCCTCCCTGGAGGTGTTTAAGGCCAGGCTGAATGAGGAATTGAGCAACCTTGTCTAGTGGGAGGTGTCCCTGCCCCTGGCAGGGGAGTTGTAACTAGATGATCTTTAAGGTCCCTTCTACGATTCTGTGCCTTAGCCAGTGGCCTTAACCACAGCAGCAACCTTCATCTTTATTTGTATTTAATTAAAGCAGCAGCAGACCCCAACTTTGCTAAATTTCCATACATCTGAGCTGTAAAATCTGTCAGGGAAAGTAGACACTTCTTTTTTTTCTTTCCCTTAGCTTCCTCTCTTGTTTTTACATCAGTGAAACAGGCGCTGGCTCCTTCCCCGCTTGGCCAAAGATTGCAACCATAAGAATGATGAAAATAGAGCTTGCTGGGCTGCTGATGGCTAATAGCAGGTGTTCAAGTGAGGGTGTTCCCCTACGGACACAACCCATCATGGTTGGGCTGGTGCCCAGTTCATAGGAGGGAACATGAATCTTCCAAATGAAAAGGGAGATAAATTGCATCTAAACACCCTAATGATGATAATGTGGAGAGACAGATGTGATGACTGAGTGGTAGAATCCCTCCATACGCTCTGTGCTTCTATTATACTATCACATAATATGCTATTGGCTAATAAAAACCAGATGCAAAATCAGAATGTTGCTGGAGCTTATCCTTTGGGCTTCTCCAGGTTTGCACACTTTCTTGGTAGGAATATTTTTCACTGGCAAACTGGCACAAAGGCCATTTTTAAAAGCAAAGTTTTATGACTTTTGTTAAAGCATTCACACTATAAAATTTGAGAAAACTGCAGAAATCCTGATTCTGGGCAAAGAATTTTGTTTCTTTTCTCCTAGCATGGTCACTCACACCTCTAAGGGGGTGTCATGTGAAGACTCATCATTTGGAAGTGGTTTAGATAGGCTTCACCTAAAGTAAATGGCATAATGATTTCACAAGGTGAAAGGCAGGAGAGAAGGAGGTGCAGAGCACTGCCAAGTGAGCCGGAGCATGGAGAATATATAATAACCACGTAGAACATTTATACACCTGGTGTAGTATATGCCAGTTGTTAAGGCAGAAAGCCAAAGGTAATGAGCACCCCGAGAATCAGAAGAGCTCCTTTTTGGCCCAGGTTCTTGTTTGTAATTGAAGCACCATCCTCTGCTGATCCTTCAGGTGCTATCAGAATTATTTCATCCTGGCTTTGAGGGAGAACCAGTCCCTCAAGGGAGGGGGAAACTTGCTTTACATTATAGCTCTGTGCTAGAAGCAAGCTATGGGTGTGACTCATGAGTATTCTTAATAGTTTTCCAAGGAAGTGAAATTCCTTAGTGAGGATTTGATTTTAATTTAGAAAGTGATTTTTATGTAGGCTGCAAGAGAAATAGAAAACCGTATCTATGCTTACATGTTTATGTTGTTAGAACCTTAGAAACTATCATAAATGCACATTAAAATATCTTCACTGCATTTATTAGAATTTATGTTTTAGAATATTTATGTATAGTATGAAAAAAAATAAGGTTAATCATAGTCATTGAATGCTCTCCATCAATTTTAACAATAGAATATTTTAATTTGACCAACTTCTAATGTATTGACAAAGAGTGGTTATGAGACATTGTACTCTTATTCCTAAATAATAGATACTAGCTTATTTTATCCCAGTGAGCTCCTTCCTTGACTATAACATTGAATTTCAAGGAGTTGGTGTCAAGTCTGTGATGCTGAAGATTTCTTTCTATTCCCTTTTTGGTGCCTAGCCTTGAAATCTTTTTGAGAGGATAATCTATACTTGAAAAAGTAGTCAGACTGAGAAACAAAATACTAACTTGGAAATCTCATTACAGTGCACGTGTAGCTTTTTAACTTTGCTCTTTTTCTATCTACTTCAGTTACAAGTCATTTAGGACAAACACTTGCATTTACTTTTTGCTTGTGACCAGGGACAACTGTGTGCTGCCTAAATAATAAAATTTATTTTTCAGTGTATTCATGTGATGGTTTATTATGGGCATCTGAGCTTATAGGCATCCCTCAGAAATCTCACTTGGTAAAAAATGTTCCAAAACTTCTAAAGAAAAGGTTATTGCTGCTGACATTGGACTGCAAAAATACATATTTAATAACTAACATTAAATGTGCTATTTCTGTTACAGGTCAGAACATATATTTGTGCTGGACATTTGTGGGATTTGGTTGTTCAGAACTAATTAAAACCATCACATAATTAATTTCACTGTTTTATCAGCATGACATTTTTTTGAGTCGCGTGAAACCAACTACACTGGTAGAATGAAATTTAGAAAGCAACATAAAACAACAAGAAAGGAGTTAATAATTATATTTGGGAAGTAGATTAGCAGGTCTAATGTCAATTAATCATCCATGCTACGTAGAATCAATTTGCCTCATGGTAGCAATAGTTTCATCAGAAGGACCTTTTCATCAGAAGGTCTTCATGAAAAGGCTTTTCCAAGAAACAATAATTTAAATTAAAGCATTAGACAAGAGAAATGTAGCAAAGCAAGACCATGTTTTTCAGAAAAAACAATGTGAAAGAGAAATCAGTAGCTGTTTGCTATATCACTGCTGCTCTCAGAGTTCATAGTGAGGAGTTACACTGGTGCACTAAACTGGCAGCTTTTCCCCATTCCTTTTACTGTATCCACCTAACTCATGAGCAACACAAGGGCACTAAAGAACTGCATTTGCACCTGCTATCCTTATATTACACTTTGCATTTTTAATGCTTAGCAGAAGCCACTGGTGTTTAAAAAAAAAATCTTCACCAAACGTATCCGTGCATCATGGGAAAAAAAGTCATTAAAGTGCATGTCATACCAGAGAATCATCTTGTACTTAATAACTAAATTTCTAAAGCAATTACTAAATTTGGTCCAGGTGCCTGCCTAGAGGGAAGCAAAGCTTTTCTTCTAGGCTGAGAAATTATCTTTCCTTGTTTTCTCTGCGGAGGAGGGTGTGTGGGCTCAATACAGGTGGAAAGATCCATCATAGAATCATAGAATGGTTTGAGTTGGAAGGGACCTCAAAGATCATCCCCTTGCCATGGGCACTGACACCTCCCACTAGACCAGGCNAATTTGCATCCATTCCTCCTAGTCCTGCCATCCTGTACCCCATTAAAAAGTCCTATCGCAGCCTTTCTGGAGGACCCCTTCAGGTATTGAGAAGCTACTATGAGGTTCGCCCTGAGCCTTCTCTTCTCCAGGCTGAACAACTCCAACTCCTTCATTCTGTCCTCAGAAGGGAGGTGCTCCAGCCCTCTCGTCATCTTCGTGGCCCTCCTCTCCACCAGCTAAATGTTCTTATTTGCTCCACCAGCTAAATGTTCTTATGTTGAGGGCTCCAGAACTGGACACAGTTCTCCAGGTGGGGCCTCACCAGAGTAGAGTAGAGGAACAAAATCACCTGTCTTGACCTGCTGGTCACACTTCTCTTGATGCAGTCCAGAATTTGGTTGCCCTTCTGGGTTGCAAGCACACACTCCCAGCTCATGTTGAGTTTCTCATCCACTGACACCCCCAAATCATGATGGAGCAGGTACAACTGCCAGCTTCCCTTCGCCACTGCAAATCACTGTTTGTTTCTTTACTGAAGAGTCTACGTTCTCAAGTTTTTTCTCTTATTTTCCCTATATATTCCAATAATGACTTCCCAGAGTAAATATAAAGTGTGTTTTTAACTACAAACAGGCATTTAGCAAATGTCAGAACACTGAAGGCTTGGAAACAAATAAACAGCAGTCATAGCATAAGCATCTTAAAGAATTTGGCTTGTCTGATTTAAAATAGTAAAATAACCAAGTTCCAGGGCTGAGTTACTCCCAGGCGTGATGCCATTACTTCATTCAGGAAGCATTACTCAGTGGGATTATAGCTGGACCATTTTCAACCTTAAAGATTCATCTTCAGAAACATCATTTCTTGGAGTGCAAAATATCCTGAACCTCCCAGTTCTGGAACAGGCTTCTTTTGGATACATTTCTTTATATCAGAAACTTCAGATAACTCATGAGTCATTATACTGTTTGAGAACCGTATAAAATGTTAATTTTACATCAATAAGGTTAAAGAGTCCAAGGAATTTAGCTTGGTATTCCCTACACACTCTTGAAAATCCTGTCTCCTATGCTAAAATACTTCATTTTTTTGTCCATGGTAAAAAATTCTGAGCAGTTACTGATGGCCTCTCCTCTAAGATGTGATAAGGTACCTCCAGAGATACAAGACAAGGTGGTCTCCTAACACAGCATGTTTAGTATGGTGAGGAAAAGAAGTTGCTTTTATTTATTCTTTTACAAAAAATACCCACGTGATTGATACCTCATTCAGGTGTCCGGCTGCATGACATGAAGTGGTCTGGGGAGATTTTTCTCATGGCTTTTTAGACACATGGTGGAAACTTCTTGCCTGGTGAGATAAACTCGTGGCTTGGAAAAAAATACAAACTCTGCCTAACAAGAATTGCAGTGAAGCAGTGTCTTACTAAGACATGCAACAGAGAAATGCTTCCATAGTAGCTGTACATCTTCCTGTTCCATGAGAAACCAAACTGAGCAAGTAGCTATGCCATATCAAACATGTCAGGTGAAATAGAGCTCAGTTTTACACAAAAATTGTGGATATTAGCTAATTTACACATACAGACTGAAAGTATTTCAATTTGTAATGTGAGACAGTTATAAATCCATGATGATTCTCTCTCATTTTTATATTTCACTACCAGCAGAGGGAGCACCAGTGATTAAGCTGCGCAAAGCCTCCACATCCTCCCTCAGCCAAATTTTGTCTGCAGACACCGAGACAGAACTTTTGACTCTGTCGAATGGAACCGAGAAAACAATATCTGAGGGTAGGACTGAACCTTGAACACTTTAAAATATTCAATTTTTCTCCCAAATCTACTGTCTACCCCCCAATTCAACGAGTAGTATTATATTTATGGCTTTGGGAAAAATGCATGGCACAAATGAGGGATATTTGAAATAAGATCCAGCTACATGGACCACAGCCATCCCATATTATAAGCTGAAGGCTGCTCCAAAAATGTCTCCATCTCTGATTTTGCAATTTAAACCACAGTGGGAAAACACATCTCAAACACGAAAACTGTGGTTACTCCAACCCTAACATTTTGAAAACTGCTGGAATGCATTTCAGAGCTGCCATTTGTTGCTGTTGATTTTCAGACAGTGTTTGAAAATATCAGAATTATTAAAACTGTCCTTAATGGATGCACTGGCATTTTCATTCAACCTCCAAATCTAGCAGAAATGTGGAGCTTCACAGCCACTGAAAAACCATGTGAGAGAAGATTTGGTATAAAGCAGAGCAGCTCATCTCCAAATCTTTATATTTTCTTTAAAACTTTTGCTGGGCAGTGTGAGAGTGTCTGTTAAACAACTTCTAATTGAGTCCTAATGGGCCAACAAACTTGTTAGGTTGTAGGATGATATTTTACACATTTCAGTAATAATCTTTACCTAATAGGAACACCTCTGTTGTAATAAAAGGTTGCCCAAGAAACATTATATCAGCTTAAATTTAAACTTATTCTCCAACAGCAAAAGCACTTAACAGTGAGGAGTTTGAGCCAATGTATACGCCCAACAACATCACTCTGATGAAGACATTTTAGACTTGAGGGAAGAGTCGTGCATGTGAAACCTTTTTTTCCTTTAGTCTCAGTAACATAAGAAGTTTTTACATGCCACAAACCTTATGTGCTGGTAAACACAGCCAAAATTAACTCACCAGCTCAGTTTCTGCCCAGAATCATCTCGGTCGGAATGGACCTATCAGATCATCTGTTCCAACCATCAACCCAATTCTGACAAGAACCATCACTAAACTATCATCTCAGTCCAATTCATCTCAAAGACAGCCATCTCTAAAACTCAAAGCTTTACTATGATCATCAACCTGATTTTAATTATGTAATTTCTAATGTATGTAAAGCAATGTGGGGGACGTAGGAGATATGGAGACACATGCTTATCTGAAACATTCAAAGGGTTTAAATTGTATTTAGTCACCAAACCCCATTTAATTTATCCTGTTTCTGTTTGCTTACATGCCATGGTCACTCCTCTAGTCTTTACTCAGTAATTGCTGTCAAGAATGTAACAGAATTAAATCTTCTTACCTCAGGTGGCAGTAGAATGATAACAAATCCCTCTCCAGTATCCAGATCAGCTTGGTCCCCTCTCTTAGTTATTTAGTTGAGAGCTAAGCATTGATCAAACACTTTTAGTACCTGCAAAGAAAAAACCTCAGCTTTCATATATACCCTGGCCAAAAGTTTCTCTGATAAAAATCAGTGTTTCTGTGTCTAAATGGCTTATTTAATGTGTACTACCACATGGGCTGAGCAAAAGTCACGAGGCTTTATTTTCTTACACAAACACCATTCTTTGGCCACCCTTGAAGACAGGACAGAGGATGGATCACGTCTTTGGTTTACCACTCTTAAAATGCCTTCTAATCCTCTGGGTAATTAATTAAATGTTTGCACTTCTTCAAAAAGAAATTCCCCGAAACAGCAGTGCAGTTTGGTTTGCAGCATGTGATAGTAGTATTTAACATGCACCCAAATCAATAATTCATAGTCAAAAGCACTACCATTAATTTCTGTCACTCGATTCTCCAAAATCAGGGAATCTGGAATGACTTCTGCCATATGTTTAATACATTTTATTTTCCCATTTTACTATATTAAATTCCTCATAAAAATGTTAAATCAATTCCAAAATTTACCAAAATGATTTACCACACAGGAAGAGAAGCAACAATTTCAGAATTCAAAAGCCTCACCAAGTGAGTGGCTCACTATTGTAACTTAGAAACTATTTATTAACCAGAAAGCTCTAAAGTCACTGCATGTTAATGAATTACATGGTATTTATAGCTAAAATGGTTCGGAGTTGTGGGATCCAGCAGCCATTTTTATTTACATTTGCAAAAAGAGATTATTTATCTTTAAAAATACACTAGTGGTTTCTAATCACAAGGTGAGTCGCTCTCCATACCCACATCAGAAATGTTTTAGAAACATTTTTTAACACTAGCACTGACTGGCTGAAGTTTCTACATGTTCAAATGCAAAAGCTTCATAAGCAATGTGAGAATTTACTTTCCTATAGCTTCATCTTCCCAACTAGGGGAAACTGCTAAGTTTTCATTGAAAATGACAAAACATGCAGTGATGTTTCTCTGCTTTCAATGAGGATCCATAACTGTATGTGCCATTTAACAACCAATAAAATATGACAGGCATCTACAGCTCTGTCTGAGCAGGAAGGGAAATTTTATAGGTTGGGTTTTAGGCACACATGCCCTACATAAAGTTGTACAGTTCACATCAGTATTTTATTGTTACTTGCCATATGTGCTATACCCCTTAGGCATGAAAAAGTGAGTAAGAGAGAAAGTATAAACTTTATTTGCAGAAGGAAGAATTACTTCAAATCAGTTTATAGCCAAAACTCCTTTTCTTGAGAAAAAAAAACAGGAAAATGGGGGGAGGGGAAAAATCTATGTATCTTGGGAGAGGCTGTGGATTCTCCCTCCGTGTAAGTTTTCAAGGCAAGGCTGAATGAAGCATTGAGCAACCTGGTCTAGTGGGAAGTGTCGCTGCCCATGGCAAGGGTGTGGGAACTAGATGATCTTTAAGGTCCCTTCCAATTTAAACCATTCTATGATTCTTAAATACCATATGGGCTCTTATCTGCTGAAGCACTTTATGTACTATCAAAGACAGCTGAAATCAATAGGAAAACTGTTATCTTCATGCCCACTCTTCATTGATTTATGCACTAATTTATCAGAATCCCCATGTGTGTTGATGAGGGGCAGGCCAGCTGTGGATGGTGAACTCGGTGGGATACATCTGTGCTCCATTCACCCTTCTTGGGTTCCTTGTACAGCACAGTGGGAGAGAGTAAAAAGGGGAGGTGGTGACTTGGAGGCACTTCTACAGCCAGGGAAAGATTTCAAAGCAAATCCCACTGACTTGTTATCTCAGAATAGACAGATTATATTTCCTTTAACACACACACATAAACCAGAATTTATTTTCACTGATGTACTACCAGCTTGAGGAGGACATTAACAACCTGGAATGCATCAAAAGGGTGGGATAAGAAACTCTACAGGATACGAATTTATAAATGCCAAAGGACTGTAGTAGCAGCAGCAAAATGCAAATCAAAGTTCATAAAGACAGGAAATACCATTCTTTAAATCAGATGATGCAAAATGGCAACACATTTGTTGCTGTTTAGGAAAAACAACAAGTACTTTGTGTGAGCAAAGTGAGGGACTGAATTGTCAGCAGGCAATGTCCCAACAAGGGTTCACAGGGAATAGAAAAGAGGGAGAGAAAACAAACTGTATTTCATATTTCAGCTTGCAACATACCAAAAACACTGAGCAAGGCTTCTAGAAGCCAAGTAAGGAAGCTTCACAGCTTTTGAATTAATTTAGGTTCATTACCTATTCATGACAAACTGAAAAAAAAAAAAGGAAGAGCTCATATACTTCCACTGAAAATGTCCCAGAGATGCTTTTAAGCAGCATTGGCTGAAATAAAGGGGGAATGGTTTGGATTGGAAGGGACCTTAAAGATCATCAAATTCCAACCCTCCTGCCATGGGCAGAGAGACCTCCCAGTAGACTAGGTTGCTCAGTGTCCCATCCAGCCTAGCCTTAAACACCTCCAGGCATCCACAGCCTCTCTGGACAACCTGTTCCAGTGTTTCACCACCCTCACAGGAAAGAACTTCTTTCTTCTATCCAGCCTAAATCTCCCCTCTACCAATTTGCATCAATTACTCCTAGTTCTGCCATCCTGTACCCTATTAAAAAGTCCTGCCTCAACCCTTAAGACATTTAGCCTGGATAAAGTTGGTAATCTCAAGGTCAAAATTAACTAATAAAGTCCTTGCCCAAACAAAATCTCAGTACAAAGTTCCTTAGAAAATAGAGAAAAGTTTTATTTTCTCTGCAATTGTGTATTGCCCCAGAAATAATGTGTTTCCATGTGTAGTTAATGCTTGATGGCTTCAATGGGTGACTATAGATACACAGACATGAGAGAATTAGGACTGGACCTTTGAATTTATTAGTTGACAGTATTTTTTTTAATTATTATTTTTTTAAAAATAAAGTGATTTAAGGTTTCTGTAATAGGAAACAATCAATTTGAAAGACCAGATAGTGCAAGAAGAAGGTGTTAATTACAGCTAAATGCCTAATTCCCTTTCCCTCCTGTGGACTAAACACTGCAGTTTTGGGTTGCTTTCATTTTAGTAACCATTTGATATTTCCCAGAAGAGGATTCTGTACTATTTCTTTTAATCTTCTCTGCATGCAGTTCAAAACTGCTTCACTGAACTCAATTTTAAGTTTAGTGTTTATATTTATGAGCAGAAGACTGCAGGATCTACACCAAAGTAAATAAAAATAATGTTTCTAAGTGTCAGTTAAAGAAAATTAAATGGATACAATTGAATGATGCTGTTACCCTCTGCTCACTATGATATGCGGGGAAAAATATGATTTAGAAAACTTAGACCTTTGAACATTCCACCATAAAATCTTCCACCATAGTGAATTTTCAACCAGTAATTTTAAAATTACTGGCAAAGTAATTTTAAAAATATGATGAAAATAAAACAGGTTGATTGATGCTTCACTCTATGCAGATGAGGATCTTCTGTGACTACAACCAGACAAAAGAAAGTTGAAGAGACACATGAATCTTTGCAGGGCAGATATTGTGTGCAGTAAATAATGCAAAACTTCCACTGTGCTGACTCCCAATCAGGCAGATCAGTGCCAGGTAGGTGTCTCCTGTAGCTCTTATTTTCCAAGAATCAAAAGTCTCAATAAAATCAAAACACCTCCATTTAATCCAAATTGCTGGGATTTAAGTTATGGTGGAAATAAGTCATGTGAGATATTACAAAATGTGTTTACCCACCTCAAAATATTGCTCCATATATCATTCTTTTGGTAAGAATGTTTGTAGATTCCAAACCTTGTTTTCCACATCCATTGTTTGGATAAAGTTCCAGTGAGATGTTCATTTCCCAACTTCACTCGTGTGCTGCAATAGCAAAACAAGCTGCTTGTGTCAGCTGCATGGCCACGTTCATTGCCTGGGTTCAAATAAAAGTGACAAATCAGTTTCTAAGACCCAAATGCACAATGGAAAAGTTGCAGCAATGTCCTCATCATGCTGACAACAGAAATACACTGCCAGAAGTGCAGAATAAATACTTGACAAGTAAAGCAAAAATCAAGATCTATGGAAAATAGAAAAAATAACAACAAAAAAATGAGAAGTCTAGCACAATATGTACCACAGAATAAAAATTTCTGTACTCATGCTGACAACAGCCAGAGTTAGTGGCATTATTTGGACTGGCTCAACTTTTAAAAGCTAGCCAGGCAAATTTATACCAGTACCCCATTAAAACTGACTAATTTCAGAGTGGTTGAAATTAGGAGCATTTTGTCTTATAGCTGGCAGCAGAAGTCCACATTCCAAGTGTTGAGTTTCACTAAGATGGAATATTAATTCATTATTATTCTAAACATTGATTATTTTAATATCCTGAAATTAGATACAGAAAATTAGATGTTATAGGTTGTTTCCATATGTCATGAGTAATCCACTTGCTCCTTTATCAGTAAATTCTGCAAGATATTGTTTTTTCTTACCTAGAAAATCAAGCAAATGATTTAAAATTAAACTATTTTTCCCCTAGCACCTGTAAAAATGTGCAAATGACAGAACTGGCAGCATGATGACTGCTTTACAGATAAGACTTTTCTTCATCAGCTTCAAGGACATCCAGATTTACGAGCTAATCACTCAGCCCTTTAACAGAATACATCTGACTTTGATTAAAAAAGAAAACAAACAGCAGCACAGATTTACTGTTGAAATCTTTGTGACCTTTCCACATATGGAAATCTCTCACTATTTTGAGTTTAAAACTGAGTATGGCCTCCTTGGATGCTTCAGCTTTGCACATCCTGGCATGGAGTATGTTTTTGGTGTTCTTTTTCACATTGGCAAGTGCAAACTTTGGAAAGCCATCTCCCTCCTCCCCCTTCCTCGAACTTTAATTGCTTAACCTACATCCTAATTCAAGTTGCTCATAAACCTTAGCCTTTGTTGTAGGTCCGACAACTGCATTATGTCAGTAGCAAGTAAAAGCTTCACAAAGTTCCGGAATGCCTCAAGACATTTTATAGGTACTGCAATAAAAGGCAAATTGAATTTACAAAAATGCATTTGTCACTGATTAAAAACTTACAAAGTTAATTGGAAACACTGTCTAGGTGTTGCCACACAACTAGAGGTGTAACTGGTGGTTTTAATTCAGCTAGAGCACAGGGGAGAGGAGCTGTTGGGGTAAGGCCAGTAATCTCATCCCTGTTTCTTCTCCCTTCAACAAAAAAAGTACAGGCTGGATATAAGGAAGAAGTTCTTTCCTGTGAGGGTGGTGAAACACTGGAACAGGTTGCCCAAAGAGGCTGTGGATCCTCTCTCCCTGGACGTGTTTAAGGCCAGGCTGGATGAGACACTGAGCAGCCTGGTCTAGTGGGAAGTGTCCCTGCCCATGGCAGGAGGCTTGGAACTAGATGATCTTCAAGGTCCCTACCAACCCAAACCATTCTATGATTCTATGATTTACTGGAAGACCTGTGTGAATGGTCAATGTTGAACACTGTTAAGATGATGGCCAAAGGGTGGTGAGCACTTCCAGACTCAGTTTTCAAGGCTCTTTCAAGGTGAAGTTTGCAGCTATCAGTCAGTGCCCATTAGCAATTGCAGTGTCCATTGGGAAAGTTTCCCAGGATTTTTCTCTCCCACCCTGTTTTATGGTGGCAAATTTAACACTATTGGAGCAACCATTGCTTCAGCAAGTGAGGAGGGGAGAGTGAGGCAACCAACAGCCCAGTCAGTCAGCACCCTCCCCCTGGAGCTGAGTGAATTATCTCCACATAATCCACTTAACCTTTGCCATTGTGGGACCTGGGAAGCTGAAGGTATTTTTAAACCTGAGTCTTTTAATTGCCAGTTTATAGTGTCACTAGTCCAACTCAGCTGGAAAGAGGATGGTTGGAAAATAGTTCCATGAAGCAATAGCTTTTCACCTCAGCCAGGAGTCCTAATTTTTATTAGTTTTGTGGCCCACTGGCTTCTATGTCTGTGGGAACAGTGATCCACAGTGAATCCACTTTGTTGGCTATCCTTTCTAACCTTCATTTGTTGAAGGGTCTTGTCTTGTTTTCAGAGAACTGAAAAAAGTGAAAGAAAGAGCGTATGTTGTGGAAGACTTCGAATTTAGCAATTTTTCTCCTTTGGATTGCTCTCAGTGAGAGATTCAGAAGATTTTAAAGGAAATTCAATCTTGTCCCACACACTTAGATGACCCGATATATGTGTTAAAGAAGGAATGAATGGGATTAAATAAAAGGGAAAGTGTTTGGGATATTTTTCTAATTTCTATGATATTTCTGTAGTTAAGACTTTAATGGAATGAATAAATTTAGCTATTGAGGGATAGGCAAAAAGAGGAATTTACTTGCCTTTTTGCAAAACCAAAGGAGCCCACACACCAGCCATACTTTGGCACTTTTCTCAGGACAAGCTCCAAATTCAAAATAAATTGAACAAAACATTGTAATTTATGTTAGAGATGAAAATTATGCTAGATGAGGAATTTATGTCATGGGGGAAATGTGGCTTTTACAGAGAGATGTATCATCCTTCCAGTTGTGAGCATATAAAATAGATTACCTTCATACTTCCTCTTGCAAAAAATGAGCACAAACAAAAAGAGAATGAAAACTCACTCAGAGCTTTCTAGTAGCTGCTGGACAAAGGAGATGTTGTCTAAATCCAGGTTTTATGCAGCTGGAGAAAAGTTCCCATTATATATCTTTATCAAGGGTAAAGGGAGGTAGTTTTGCCCCTCTACTTG
>VZTY01008125.1:113874-184886 GCA_013400935.1 Turnix velox | reverse complement strand
ACAACCTTGGTGCACTTCTAAGATTATTATTTTTCCCTTTATTCCTTATTGTCTCTTTCTGGTAACAACATGTAGCAATGTGTGCTGCTACCTACAGATTCCACTTGTACTTACTTGGATGTAGAGCATATTTTCAGCAGGCACACACCATAGAGCTTGTGAATTCCCAAACTCACAACATCAGCAACACACTAAGTGCAGAGCAGGAGTAACTAAAGCCACTCAGTACTGGCTGTTACTGCCTTTTGTACAGTGAACACCATGCACAGGCTGTGCCTGTGGGTTCAGTCTCCTTGAATGATCAAACCATTACTGGCTCTGAACATCTTACTGGCTGCAAACTGCAAATAATATGACCCTTATCTGCTACAGTCAGAATCCTATTTCCTGGGTTGTAGGCGTGAAATTACAGATAACACGATATGACCAAGACTGCAGACAGATGTTGGCTTCTGGATCATACCCCAATTATGGGGGCTGCTCCTGCCTTCATCCAGACACTTGGAACCATTCCTATGCCTAGGGTAGCCCTGTTTCTGATGGGGTTTGGCTCACAGCCTTTGCAAGGTGTGCTTGTCACAGCTCTGCCAGTTGGTACAAACTAAGAGAGCAGAGACCACACCACCCCCAACCTGGACACAAGTCAACCTGTGCTGACATGAGAAGTTCAACCAGCAGGTCTGTGGGGCTGCTATCCCCTTTCCCTGGTATACCTTCTGGCTCAGCTGTCCCTACCTGTAGATGTGTCTCCCTGCCTCTCCCCTGCATATTTTTTTCCATTAAGAGATCTCTGAAAGCACAAGCCATAGAATCATAAAATGGTTTGTGTTGGAAGAGACCTTAAAGATCCTCTAGTTCCAACCCTCCTGCCATGGGCAGGGATGCCTCCCACTAGACCAGGTTGCTCAGTGTCTTGTCCACCTTGGCCTTAAACACCTCCAGAGAGTGGGCAAAAGTCATACCAAACACATTTTTTTAATAAGGCTGAATGGCACACCCCAATTAAATTTTGTTCTCCTTTTTCTGTACAGAGTTTTCTGAAAATTACCTGTCCACATCATACCCAAGAATATATGATTTTTCATTGTCCTCTTTAGGGCAAAGGCAGCAATTCTGACAGCCTGATGTTTGCTCTCCATGAATACCATATTACCAATGTTTCTACTAAGTCATCCTTCCAGCATACAGATTTTTTGATATAATGTCTTCATCAATACCCAACAACATTTTTGTACCCGAAGCTGAAAGCAGCTTTTCAAAAAAACCACAAGAGCATTTCTGGTGTGAAGATTCTCACAAGTCTCTGCACTTGTATTTGAAATGCTTTTGCTTCCCCTCAGTATTCTTGAAAAACAAACAAGCAAGTGTTAACAAAAATAGTTCTTTTGGATGGCAGTGAAGAGAATCAAAACTGGGGTTTCATCAAAACAAAATTAATGCAATTCTTTCATGGTTTGTTCACCCATCTCTGGCTCTTCTCTCGCCGTTCAATTGTTCTCTATTGTTTTTGCAACTTGAAAAAAGAAAATTCCTATCCTCAGCCTTTGACATCTTCTTCCCAATTGTGCTGAGAAATCCTCCCAAAGTTTTTACTGGAGAATTTATTATAGTGTGTGCACTGCAAGGAGGTGTGTGGGGGGGGAAAATCTAAGGGAAAGTTGGCTTTGCGGGGGCAGGGTGTGATTAGGAGACAGATTTGCTTAAAGGAGGGCAAGGTTTCTTCTTTTTAAGGCTACAGACACAAAGAACAGAGTGAGTAAAATAACAGTAGCTTTGTAGGCCACAGCATAGACATCCTGCTTTTTTTTCCCAGGGAGACTTCTGTGCTTTCACTTATGAGATGGCAGAGATCAAGCCACAAGCTGCTGCACAAATGCAAAAGCATTTTGTCTAAGTTATATGAAACGTCTGAGGTCAGAGCATTTCTGAAATAACTTTACAGTGTTTTCACTGGAAACAGAGGCTCTTTTCTCAAAGTGTAATTATCTGCTCCAGACTCCTATACATTTCCAAGGAGAGTTTACAGCCTGTTTCACATAAGCAAGGCCCTGTAAATCACAAACACATGCAAAATCTGCATTCATAATTAGGCAACAAATACTACTGTTTTTAAAACAAGGTCTTCCAAAACAGACTGAAAGGCCTCCAGGTAGCTGCCAGTGTGGAATAAAGCTGAAATTAGGGTCAAAACCATTCAACAACAATGTTCAGGATTACTGGAAGGTGACCTTTTTCTTTCTCCCTAATCTGAGTGCAATCAGTTATATTTTCTTCAAACAGGTGGCATTTCATAATTCATTCCATAATTATGTTCGTCACCTTTGTGGCTATTGCCACCTTTGTAATTCTGGCACAGTAATGTCTAGATGACATCTTAAAAAACAAGTATTCAATTTACATTTGTTTCAAACACATTCTAAAATAACTGAATTCTCTCTATATTTCTGTTCTTACAGATCTGCCTTCAACTGTTATACAAGCAGTTCTAATCACGACTCCACCTAAAAGGCTCCAAGCACTGAAGGGAAAGTGGAACCGAAAATAGTAAAGGATTTTCAGGAAGGCACATTTCAAGAAATGGCAATGTTTCTAGATTCTGAACAAAGTTATGAAGTCAAGGCTGAGGAAACTAAAATTTTGTTACCTGCTATATAATCTATATCATAGAATAATAGAATAGTTTGTGTTGGAAGGGACCTTAAAGATCATCTAGTTCCAACCCAATTGCCACAGGCAGGGACACAGGTTGCTCAGTGCCTTGTCCAGCCTGGCCTTAAACACCTCCAGAGAGGGGGTATCCACAACCTCTCTGAGCAACCTGTTCCAGTGTCCCAGCCCCCTTACAGGAAAGAATTTCTTTCTTATATCCAGCCTGTATTTCCCCTCTTCCAATTTACATCCATTATTTCTAGTCCTTCCATCACATATCCTATTAAAAAGTCCTACCCCAGCCTTTCTGTAGCCCTCTTCAGCTACTGATGAGCTACTATGAGGTTTCTCTTCTCCAGGCTGAACAACCTCAACTCTTTCAGCCTGTCCTCAGAAGGGACATCTACCTCTTTGATCATCTGATGTCACTGCAGAAAGGATTCATTCACCTTCAAGGCCTCTTAGAAACAAGAAACACCAAACTCAGCAGCTCCCATCAAAGCTACTGCGGATGACAGGAGTAACAGCAATCTTTTAGATACAGATCCTGCTTTCCAACATGCCTGTCACAACTGCCATAAACAGACCAAGGCAACCTGGCAGTGAGAGAACTAAATGTGACCTCCAAGGCTCCATCCTTCATCTTCATTTGGGACATAACAGAATAGAAGCTTCAGACCCATAGCAAGCGAGGAAGGGAATAGAGGTCTTATGGAAACAAGCAAAAAAGCAAACCAGAAAGCCCAAAGTCATGTGGACAAATTCAAGAAGGAAACCAGTTTGCAAAATCAGTGTAATAATGTTTTCACAACTAAGGGATATGCCATACATTGCCTAAGTTCATCCAGTTCCTTCAGTTTGAAGGCAAAAGTTCGTAACTTAACAACAAAGTATACAATTACAAAAGCCTAACATTATTTCTTTGAAAGAAAAGTTGGTGCAAAATACTAGGAACAGACATGTTGAATCATAAGATAAGAAATTACACACAATATTAATAAGCACAATGTAATTTACAAGTTCCTTCCCTTGTTTTAGTCTTGTGTCCACTCTGCAAGCTGTGATCTACAGAGCAATGTGGTTTTGGCATTTAGCTGAACTTGGCCATGTTTGCAGCCAGTGTTTACATAAGGTGGTTTACAATGCCAGCATCTCCCCTTGCATCAGTTTTATAAGTGCTCACAAGAATTTACAGTGAATCTGAGAAGCTCCTACCACTGAAATTACATTCCCTTGCCTTATACATATTTCATTCTTCCTCTGGGATGTGACTGACTTACAGTGAAAAATTTAAAGAAAAAACCCTCAACCCAACACTAAAAAACTATTACCAGTCTTTCCTTTCTTCCCCTTTTATCTCCAAGTTTCAATTACAATATTCCAGAGCAGACAAAAGGAAACCAGAACATTTGAGAGAACAGCTATGCCTGACTTAATAAACATTATGTAAATGGGTCTAACAGAAGAAACATAAAATTGATATATATATAAGACTCTTGATAAACAGCCCAGTTAACATTCCCATTAACAAGTAAATTGTAATTGAATCCTGCCATAAATTCATACAATCCTATGCAGAACTAAGTGATTTATACCAACACATAAATCAGAAAAGTTCATCAGCTGCAGGCAGGAAAACACGATCTACCCAAAAACACATCAAGGAAACATTTAGACTGGAATTTAGACAATCCCCTTTTTTCAACATTATAATGTTGCTCATGAAAATCATCAGATTGAATCACAAGCTACAAAGGGGGCCACTTCTGACTAATTCAGTATCCAGGTAGAAGCATAAGGCTTGGTGTCTCAAGAAGGAACCTGCTAAAGGAGATCACTTCTTCCTTTCTCTGGCCTGATTGCTGTCTTTCGTTAATCAATAAGGCTGTCGTCTCCCATTTCTTTTTCTCAATTTCTGCAGACAAGATTGGAACTTGATGATCTTTAAGGTCCCTTCCAATGCAACCTATTCTATGATATTTCTTTGAAAAATCTTCACATCTCAATGCAAATAGTCCTACAAAGATTCCCTGGTGCAGAAAGTATATGGCGATAACCCCCAGTCCCTGAGCATGAAAAAGTTAAGGATTTGGTTTATATTATCATAAATGAATTTAAGCAAACATTGTGTTCTGAATCAATTAAACTACAATGAAATTAAACAAGAACAGGTTGCCCAGAGAGGATGTGGATGCCCCCTCCCTGGAGGTGTTTAAGGCCAGGCTGGACAAGGCACTGAGCAGTCTGATCTACTGGGAGGTGTCTCTGCCTAAGGCAGGGGGATTGGAACTAGATGACCTTTAAAGTCCCTTACAACCACAACCATTCTATGATTATAAGTCATGGGCTTCACAAGACTCAGGAGTTTATATGATTCAAAAACAAGAGAAAGAACTAAAGTGCAAGAAATTTTCAGGGAAGACTGCTTCATCTTTTCCTCAGAACAACTGCATTTATTCTCACATCAAACCAGTGAAGTGAGAAATTCTAAACAGTTTTTATTGCCACAGACTCTCCATCTTTTATTATGCACTGAACATTGAGGGATAAGAAATAAATGAGGAAAAATAACTGACAGTAATTATTCTCTCCATTATCTCAATTTATTAGAATAACAATGGCATAGTACCATTCCAGAGGAATTTTCTTCACTTGCCAGTGCAGCCTGTTGCTGCAAGAAATAAGCAGCCCGTATAAATTAAGAGCTGTTTTGCTCCAAAATCCTTCTGGCCCCCTGGTTTAAGCAGATGCCTTGAAATGGATCATAACATTCTATTTTATGAAGCAATCAATATGCTCCCAAAACCAAACACATAACTTAGCAAAACCACAATTTCAAAAAGAAACCAACTTAAAAGGAAGATCAGTATAATAGAGTGGAATTTAGGGCTTATAAAACTGCAGGGATTATGGAAGTACATTCTGGCTTTCTTTCTCCACACAATAGAAACTGCAAATTAAAAAAAAATTACACCTCCTGCCAATTAAACTCATTAAATCTTTTTTTTTTTTTCCAGATCTTCGAGATAAAAAGTACACCATTAAATACTTTTTATACTTCCTTTGGTAGATTTATATCTGGAGGCCAGATCTCTCTCACTTATTCCTAAAAACTTAGTAAGAAAGCTGCTCTTCACTGGGAATTTAAAACTTCCTGTTATTTTCAGAAAAAGCAGTTCATATTCTGACTTTTCAGGCATTTAAACAGAAGCTTCTAAAATTCAAAGATTTTTGGTGCTTCCCTGACTGCTTAGTGACCTGAGAGATAATCCAGTTGAAATGACAGTGTCTTTTGGTCATTTGGTCCTTCTGTCTGACTTAAAAGGACTTTTTAAATGGACAGTCTTAATTTCAAGCATTTTGAAGAAAACAAAGGAAAAAGGTAAGTTCAGGCAGATTCCCTTTTGACTGGCAAAGGAGTAAAGGAGAATTTGTACAGCTCTACAAAAAAAAAGTCATAACTGAAGATGAGACATTATTGAAATATGAAAAAAATCCGTTCATCTACTAGTTTAAAAACAGTAAAATTAAAGTATGCTGATGCAAGAAAAAAAACAATAAACTTGATTGTTGTTATCCATATCCATTTCTTTCTATTTTCAATAGGTTTTACCCTTCCCCCCATCTCTTACTTTGATAGAAATTAAAACAAATCCAAAAATTATTATTAAAAGCACCAAGATTAACTGCAAAGAATCAGCTGCTAAAAGGCTGGTACCTTTTTAGAAGCATTTTGGCCCACACATTAAAGTAATAAAGGCTGAATTTGAGGAAAAGAATAAAACTGGATACCTCCCATCCAAAAAAAGGCTTTGCAGCCAATATACATTTGCTGTATTTCAACACTAACTTCAGCAAATGGTTTTTAATAAAGACTTTTAAACAGGGGAGATCAATTCCATTTTCCATTTTCTGAGGTGAAACCAGTCTGTTTCAGTAGGAATGTCCTGAATTTCATTCAGTACTTTAAAAAGACATATCATCCCACACATACAGTGTTTTTTCTTTTCCAAACTTTACTATTCAATACAGGATGCATTTGCTGATTCAAGGCAGTGGAATGTCAAAGAAAGATTTAGATATTCTTTAATGTTGTCTACAAATGCCATGATAAAATGCAATTGTAAAAGAAGTGGTGTGTTAGGTTACTTAAACCTTGAATGGTCAAAAGAAAACACCAGGAAAATATTACCATAAAGCCATAGTCTTGTAAAATATAGCCTAAGGGCTAGAAAGGCTTCTTGAGTCTGCAGTATAACCTCCACATCTTAAGAGCAATGAAATTATTTAACAACCTGGGTAACTTTTAAACTTGTGGGCTATGCTAATTCTTGGGAAAAACACATTTTAATGAAATACCAGCATACAATTTGCTGAGAGCCTTATCCTTCTTTCTTTTCTATGTCCCATTGCACATCCTGTGGTCCCTTAAATAGTACATATGTATGTCAGGCTACATTAGGATCCATACAAGGTTTTTTTTCCACAAATGGCCTTACAAACAAAATGATAAGACCTACACTGCACAAATCCATCTGAAGCAACCTGGAAGCACTAGGTTACTGCAAACATGTCCAAACTATCCAAGCCATAAGTCATTTCTAAAAGAGGCAAAGGCTTGACATTAAGTCATAAAACTAGTCTTGATGGGGATGCGTCAACCCTACATCACAATTTATTTGATGATAATGAGTACAAATAAATAAAAGCACATTAAAATACTGTATTAAATAAACTTTACAATAAGACAAACAATAGAAGAACTAATTTTTCACTTATCTTCCTCAGTTTCCTCATCTACAACAGGGCAAAGCTACAATTATGTACTTAATAGAGCTATTCTAAGAACTGCTCAGATTGGTAAAGTTTGAGTTGAAACCCTAAAAAGATGCAAAGGAATTTTTCAATCAACTATAAACATACATATACTTGAAAAAGTGAAGTGTATGAAGATACTTCTGCAACTTTGAAGGCTGGCAACATCTTTATACAGGAAGCAATTTAATACAACATAAAGTTTATTAAAAACAAACCAGTTTTCTCCTCAAGACTAATAGTTCAGTCTGCAAAATTCAGAACATCTTCAGGGGAAATTACCCACATACATATATGTACATTTAAATGGATATTCTTTTTTTTTTGGTTTTTTTTGGCAAATGATCACAAACAGACATAGTGTGCAATATAACTGCATTGTATTTCTAAAAATACATGATTCTAAGTTCTGCAACAGCTCACAACTCTAGAATGTTGCTGATGGATCTCAGCTAAAATGATTATTGCAAGCAGAGTCAAAGCATTCTTCAAAATTAGAATTCCAGATTAAAACTCACAAACAGAATGGACCCTTCCATGCCATGCTCATTAATAACACTATTGGCAGTACACAAAACACTGCAGTGAAAGGAATTGCTGTTTTATTTGGGGTTTTTTTTTGTCCCGTGTCTCCTCCAAACTTGACTCATACATACAAGAAAGAATAGCACATCAGCAGAGCTCTTCATGCCAGCATCAATTCAGGATAAAGAACCTAAAGCCTTTGTGCTGACAGGTAAGGTTGCTCAAAGTCAAATTTCAATTGACGAAAGTGTCACTTCACAATGGGCAATACAAATTTTGAAGTTTTCATCTGGCAGCTGAGACACAGAGCTCCCAGGTCTGCTCAAGTTCACATGACTACTGGGGTTACAGCACATAAAGTCAGCAGAGCTCTGGACTGATAATGAGTGATCAAGGAAATAGTGGTATTATTTAAACTTGTGAAAGGCTCGGGTCTTACATATCCCAGTGTTATCTTTAAGTCACCATAAGCTTCATGAAACACACGTTTTCATAACTTTGGTTTTGTTTTTTTTCCTAAAAGCTAGTGAAACTACTGGGATCTGCAACAAATTGAGCTGGAATTCAAAGCTGAAATACACCGTTAGGATCAGTAAAAACAATAAGGCAGTAGGAGTTTAACTTTGAATTTAAAACACATGCAGCAGGATAGTAAAATACTAAATAATATTCTGGAACACAGAGCAATACTTTGCTTTGACATATGTCGTAATAAAACACAGAACACATTAGTGCATTTCTGCCATCTGTAGAGCAGGATGAAGAGAATACAAAGGTCATTTGCTCAAGGAATGATTTAAGAACACAAGAAATATTTCAGAGTTCTTAATTATATTTTGACAACTCTTTGTACATCTCATAATGGAACCACAGCACTAAGCCTGCAATTGCTTTGTTTCTTTAATACTCATATGTACTCTGTTAAAGTAAGCAATCCTATGCCAAATTAAGGATTACAAGCAATTTTTGCTTCACAGTTCTTCACTTGCTGTTAGAAGATCTAGTGTGCCCTGTTGACAGCTGCAACTTTGAGATGAATAGGAGGAATGCTGATTTGTGATTCCCTGTAAAATTTAGGCTAGCATATGTAATGCATTAGCCAGACTTCCATGTTTATTTTATTTAAAAAACAAAAAACAAAAAACAACAAATTCTTTTAATAAATTAATAATAGAAAAAATTTGGTAGCATCCTACAAATCAAAAGCTGTCCTCAAAATTTTCTTTTAGACTTATACATATTAATTTCTTAATTTTTTTTTTATTCTAGGACTTGTTTTTTAACAGCACAATAAACAGTCACTATGTGAACTATGGGCCAAACAACTTAAAACTGTTCCAAGAATCTCTTCCAAACTTTCCTCATCCATTTCACAGAGATACTCTGCAGGGAGATCTTCAGTAGTAAGGAGTAGTTTCTCAGTTAAAGAAATTGACTTCATAACAACAGACCATATTTTGTGAGGGTGTCCAGAGCTGGGCTTTCCACAGAATTCTGTGCAAGGTATATGCTTATTTTGATGTCTGTAGAAAATCAAAACTTATTTCAAATGCACAGTTGTTAAATTAACAGACTTCAGGCTGGATCAGGTAAACAAATCAGAAATAATTACCAGATGCAGGAAATGCTTTGGAACATCTGAAAATCTTGTTGTTTCAGCAAAAGATTTCCAGAGGTAGTTGCTGAAATTTAACTCAAAAGCATACCCATCACAGCAGTACAGCTGTGGATGTCTGACATAAGATGAGCAGAACAGATTATACCCAAATCAGCTCACGGTAGGGAAGTCATTACTGTCCTATTAGAGGCTCCTTTGCAAATCCTAACAAAAGGGTGGAAAAAGCTGAGTAAAAAAACATGCTGTAAGTGGTGCACAACACAAGAGTGCCTAGAACTTACTCTCCTCACCCCTTTAAGAACATCCCCTCTGAGGACAGGCTAAAAGAGCTGTTCAGCCTGGAGAACAGAAGGCTCAGGGGGGACCTCACAGTAGCTTCTCAATACCTGAAGGGTACAGAAAGGCAGGGGTAGGACTTTTTTAATAGGATATGTGATGGCAGGACTAGGAGTAATGAATGTAAATTGGAAGAGGGGAGATTCAGGCTGGTTAGAAGAAAGAAATTCTTTACAGTGAGGGTGGTGAGACACTGGAAAAGGTTACCCAGAGAGGTTGTGGATGCCCCCTTCTCTGGAGGTGTTCAAGGCCAGGCTGGACAAGGCACTGAGCAACCTGATGTAGTGGGAGGTGTCCCTGTCCATAGCAGGGGGGTTGGAACTCGATGATCTTTAAGGTCCCTTCCGACCCAAACTATTCTATGATTCTTTTGGAGCCTGCTTAGTATCAGTACAAGTGACAGTACAGTACAATTTGCCTCTAAATGTCCAATTCTGTGCTCTCTTCACAAAGCAAAGAACCCTCTTATTTGCACTAAATGCCATCTGCTTAGCTGAAAAGACATTTAACATTCACAGTCATCCCAGTTTAGACATGTACAAAAGCCTACCAGGAAAAATTTAAGTTCTTAATTTTGCTAAAAGGAATTAATAACAACAATAACTTCTGCTTTATTACATACAAACTTGGAAAAGCAGCACACTTTAAACAAATTAAGTGCATTAACTCCTTCCTTCTGGAAAGACCTACTTGTTGTATTTCTTCCAGCCATAAACATCAGACAATAAATGAAGTTCTGCATATGATTTCTCCTCTTACATTCTATGGTCTGGTTCAAATTGACTGAGGTCATAAACCTGATGGCAGGCAAGAGCTAGATCCCTGCTTCTTATCTGGCAACTAACATAAAATGAAAAGCCATTATGACAGCATTTATTTCATCAGGTTCATAAGTCAATACAGGCTGAATGTTTCTAAATAGATGGCAAGATTTCAACAGTTTTCAGGGATTCTGTTCCAGCTATAGAAAGGAAAGAAAATGGTAATCATTGTGGCAAAGCTCTGCCATCTAAAAACACACAAGAATATGTAAAATCAGCTTCATTTACTAACTCTTGATCTCATAGTTGTTTGCAAAATGTTATCAGCAGCAACTGGATCAAGTTTTTGGTCTGGTTATTGGTAGAGATGCAAGTGAGAAACAGACATATATATCAGGCTTGGCTGTCTTCTTGTGTCTGCCTGGCCATTAGAGAAACTGATAATTTTTTGAAGACCCTACAGTCATCTATTCCTGCTGCTTTATATGAGGACAAGGTCTCAGGCTAAGCCCAAGTTTATTTTCCTTTACATAGGTATCACTAATTGGTTTTGACTTGATAGTACTTGGGATGATAGGTGTGAGGCACCTATCAAAACTTAAAAACTAGAAATCTTTTAAACTTTGTAAGAGTTTATTCAAAAGACAAACTGGTTATTCATTCTCTGTTGGTACTTGGTTTTCTTTACCAGAGGCTAACGAAGTCCTCACACCCCTCTGAAAATGCATTTTGTCCTAAACTCACAGTATCTGATCTTTAAGGTCACTTCCAACCCAAACCATGCTATGATTTTTCCTACCATCAGAGTGTTCTCTAAGTGATAACCAGATCTTTTACATATACCACTGCCATCCAAAGTAGCTCAAAACTATGGCCTATGTCCTGCTGGTTATTCCTCTCAGGCCTTGACAAAGACCAGAAAACAAAAAGTTAAAATGCTTCCAACAGGTTCTGTTGACAGCACAAGCCAGTAATAGTCTGTCTAAACACGAATCAGAATCTCTGCCATCAGAAATTAAAAATACTCCAGTCACATACCCTAAAAGTTGATGGTGAGAAAGCCACATACATACATTTGTCACCAGAATTGCTATGGTAACCCTTTATCGTGCACACAACACTGGAAAATTTCAGGCTGAAATAACATGACTTCCATAGACATTTCACACGCAGGAAAACAAGAATCTCATGAAAACAAGTATCAATCATGAGGGTTTTTGTCCATTTCTAATGCAGATTTGAACGGCTGCCAGAGGGAAGGCAGAAGCATCTGTGGGGCTGCTATATCTCAATGTCCCACAGAGAGAGTGGTCATGGAGGCTGCCATGAGAGAGAAAGTGCACTGAGAGAGTCCAGGAAGGAAGAATAAGGAGGAAAACTGTTGGCTGAGACATGGTTACACCAAAACACCACCCTGTCCCACATTTTTGTAATTGTTAGCAGTTATACTTTAGAAGGATCTTACAAAGGATCATTTTTTCTCCCTTTACCATAATAGTAAATGCATTGTGTTCTGATATTGATGCAAACATTGTTACTAAAAACCAAAAAAAGGTTCAAAATAACAAGCCTTCTCTCTTTACTCTGTTAGTATGTGACCTACAGAATTAACTCCAAACTAGAACTCTGTTCTTTGACAAACATGAATACCTCCATTGTGTTAAACAGGAGATTTATGTGCAGAATTTAGTCATACAGATTTATTATGAAAATAAAACTATCTGGTACAAGCTAATCTATATATATATCTACATTCTAAACAAGAAAAGGCAGGTATTCTGCAAAACGTTTCTGCAAAAATATTAAGAATTTGTTATTTGCTCTTCCATGAAGAATCTCAGTTTACATGATACTCAAAACAGCACCTTTTTTCTATGTTTTTAACAGGAAACCAAAATAATAACATGTTTTTATTTTGTAGAGGTAATGCTTGAAATTGTTTATCTATTGACCATGGTCTCTACCTTTCAGCAATGCAACAGAACCATGACATTTATCTGAAAAAATGCTTCTGGGTTGTAATAAAGCTTCTTTCCACTCAAAACATGAAAACACAAAACAAAATTATCTTTTGCAGTGTATTTCAGAAGAAAAAAATCCAAGAGAAAAATACAAAGGTGTTACTTATCTGTTAATAATTTATATTTGTGCCTTGTAATTATGTGCATGTTGGGTGAATTCAGTTTGTACTTTGTGAAAATCACAGCAACAACAAATAGGTGCTAAAAAAGTCTGAGTGTAAAAAAGATTAGAATTTATCTTAGATCCCAGAGTAGACATCCATGGCTATGAAAAAAAAAAAAACTTTCTAAGTGCTTCTTTTGTTGGCATAGCAGTTCTGATCTTTGAAGACAGGAATCATAGAATCTTTTGGGATGGAAAACTGAGCAACCTGGTGTAGTGGGAGGTGTCCCTGCCTATGGCAGGAGAGTTGGAACTAGATGATCGTCAATGCCCCATCCAACCCAAACTATTCTATGATTCTAAGTCCAAATTGAATATATATATATCCTCCTGACACAATATGATCATCTCAAGAGAAAAAACAAAAAACAAGGATTTTAGGATAAGGCTAAGTCTTGCTCAGAGAAGCAACAATGGCACAGAGATGAGCATTTCCACTGGGAGGAAGTTCAGGATGTAAGAATTCTCATCCTAGGTCGTTTGGGTCCTAGCACCCATTTTCTATATAATCCTTCAGGGTACAGAGAAGTTGATCAAACCACAGGGGTAGGTGTGAGATTTTTAGAGGATTTTTCCAGTGGTTTGCCCTCTATTCACAGTTGTGACAAAATTTCTCTGCCTTTCTGCAGAGAATTCTGCCACCTCTATTAAGATTCTTCACCTACTGCTACTTCAGGGCATCACATGTAGAGATGAGAGCTCCAAAGACTGAGCTGTTTACAAGCATTAAGCAAGAGAGACTCTCCAAACAACTGAAATGTGGGAGGCAGGGGTTCAAATCCGGAGGGAAAGACATGGGTGGTTGCACAAGTCAGTATCAACTACATCCTGATGAGGATACTCATTCACCTTGAGTGGGATAAGAGCTTGTAACACATTCTTTCAACAGAAAAGGATTAGAAACAAATGAAAAAAGCACTTGAGGAAAAAACTTGTTTCCTGTAAAGAAAACCTTAACTTTGACTTACAGTTATGATTCTGAAATATAAAAGACCTCTACATAACTCCTGGTTGAAGCCCCTCATTTGTTTTAAGATGGTCCCACAGATCTATGTTTATTTCCCATAACTCCCCTCAAGAAAAAATTGAAAGTTTTTCAACTGATTTCACTGTTCAGCTGTGAAGTTTTGTTACTGGCTTCACATTCCCCCTTATTTCTTTGCTCTTCCACAGCTTTATACTGCTCTCACTCAATAATTTACATTTATTTTTCCTATACTTAACATTTCCATTCTGCTGGGTGAATTCAAGTTAGATCCCTAGAATTCCACAGCTTCAATTACAGCTCACAAGACAAAGCTCTGCTATTCTCTAATAAAGCAGAACTAATTCAAAGCTATATATATAATTAATCAAAATAGCTAGCAGTGCAATATTTAAAATAACTGAAAGCTGCCTGGATTACAGCAACATTATTAGCATGTGATTAATAAGCAGTTGAAGTATTACATTTGCTACACATTTGCTGAGTTATTTTATCTCACTTTAAAGTTAGGTGGCAAAGTTTCAAGCCATAGTTAGGAAATATGCTTTATTCAGGATTACATTGTTAACCCCACCATCTGCTCAAGCAGCTGAGGGGAACTCTGACAACCATATGAGGGGCTGCATGTTTTTCTCTTGGGAAATAAATACTGAATTATGCAATGGCTACTAGTTTCTAGCTTATTACAGTAGGATTAAAAAAAATAATAAAATAAATTATTCTGTAGATAGCCTGAGATTGGTGGGCCTTGTGTTTTACCTTAACTCATGTAGGAAAATAATGTGGCACTTACTTGAGGACCAGGCTGACCCTGTAAAAGAATAAAAAGAAAAAGTTATTGAAAGTTATGACAATGATTAATTCCTTATATAGTAGGAAATACTTACACTATTCTAATATGGAGATAACAATAAAAAAATCCAGTAACTGTATTGAAGTCAGATGTGGACTCTTGAATCTATATTGAATTTAAATTTAATTTAGTGAGGAAATGTCTTGCAATTAGCTGATTCTGGAAGTAAATTCTAATAATGCACCATGAAATCTGCGCTTGAGAAACTTCATACTTTTGATAGTCAGAACAATCCGGTTACAGAAATTACAGAAAGACTTAATTCCACTCAAGGGATAAAGGACCCACCAAAGCTGAGCTGATTTAGAAGTAGCTATTGGGTGCTTTTTAACTATTATGGCTCACTATAATGCTTCACAAAGGTGCTAACTTCTGCCTATTGAATGAACAAAGTTAAAAATTAAAGGAACACATTGCTGGACAAAACCCAGTATTTTTGCCATTCCTGCAAGCACCACAGTTTTAAGTATAATCCAATATAAAGCCAGTAATCTAGCAGTAGATTAATTCTCTTTAGTCAGACCAGGAGGAGGTAGCTGATGTATTTCCTTTCCCTTATTTATCAAGTATTTGAACCACCCCTGGCCAGATGGAGAGGCATTCTCTGCACACTGTGGAGGTTTTTATTGCCTATATAGAGCAATCTTCCTAGCTCTAAAGCCTATGAAAGCCAGTAAGAGTCATTAGCTAGTCTATTTCACTCATTCAAAATTACTTGCATGAAGTAGAATTATATTATAAAACAGTAGAGAAGCTGTGACTATGAACTGCAACCACTCAGACAATCAGTTCACACTGTAAAGCAGAGACAAGTATTTATTTCTCCCTATAAAGAGACAACTTCCTAACTCCTAAGGCTAGCTTAGCTTCCAGTGTTTTACGGCACTTCAGTAACACTCCACTTGAATTGAAACTACATTTCCTTTTGTTGAAAGAAACATAGTATGCAGACTTACAAGAAGTCTTATAAAAATTCTTCATTTTAGGTAGAAGGAACTGCTGCACAGAGCTGAAACTTTTCTATCTGAAAGTCACATTTAACACTGGCAAAGGCTGCACAAGGACATTGAGAAGTCTCCATCCTTGGAGATACTCAAAAGTTGTCTTGGGCAACTTGACTTAGAGGCCCTACTTGAGCAGAGATCTCCATCCAGATGACCTCCAGAGATCTCCTCCAATTTCAGTTATTCAATTCAATTCAATTCTATCTATTCTATGTAATTTTAAAGGGTGCAGTAAAGAAGGAATTTCAATTGGGAAAAGTTATTAACAAGAAAAGAAGCCAAAGAAAAATGCAGTTTTGTATTAGTTCCTTACAATAACACTGCACAATAGAGGTTTTCAGACAAAAGCAGCACTGGCTCAGATTTGCCAGTTCTATTATCAAGTGAAATTTTCTGAATTGCTCAGTTCTGTGAAGTAAATGGGTATAATGGGAACTCCTCAGCACTCAGCCTTTGCCTCATTCTTCCCAACACAACAGATTTTAAGATATTATATGAAAGATCTCATCCAAAAATCATCAGGAACTGCATACTGATTGTGCAGCCACTACAATAAATCTCCATCAACTAAATTGAGACCTAAGCATGTGACTTTCTATATAAAATGTCACAATACATTTGTCTCATAGGTATATCTAAAGCTGCAATATCTTTTGACCTAAACAGGAAAGACTGCCTACAAGATACATTAAAAAAAAAAATAGAATGAAATTCTGAAATTACCAAAATCCACCATTAAAAGTATGATTTAAAGCAACAGAAAGCAACTAAACAGAATATATATCTTTTTTAAACAAAGGTATTGGAAAACTAAAACTTTTTTCTTCAGTCTAACTCAGATAGACTACTAGATGTCCAGACAGTAAATTATATAAGGGACACAAACACACCACAAAAATATATCCAGAACTTAATTTCAGGGATAGAATCATGCTCCAGTGAAAGTGCTTTCAACTCTCAATCTCAACAGCTTTATCAGTTTGCCTTTTTCTTATTGTGCACATGCAATTACTCTTTTTCATATCTGAATTGAATCATAACTGAATCTCTATAGAATAAATGGATTCCATGTGACACAGAACTCTATGAGATAATGGGGAGCATAATGGTTGTGTTATTCTTAGTTTATAAAAGCTGTTATTATCAGCTGTTATTATCACAATTATGCCGCATTAAACTGCAAATGCAGATGCTGAATACAAAAGTATTCACATCAGTATAACATTATCCTCTTGGTTCTGAGCTTCTTGAACACAGAAAGAACTTTGCAGTAGTGAAGGTCATTATTTTCTGGTTTTTTTCAGTTGTTTCAAATGTTTTATATATTCTTAGATAATATCTACTGCCCTTGCAGTGTAATTTTCCCTTCTCACTAAAGACCCAATGAGTGACACTAACCAGAGGCTGCAGCAAGCACTATGCTATGTAACTCAACAGCTGTGCTTACAAATGTGAGGGTAGAAAGCAACATCATAATATTGATCTTTTGGGTTGCAGAGTTTCATTGTCAAACAAGAACAATCTGAAGTGTGTGGGAAACAAAAATGGATTGTTCATTTTGCCTTTTTTTCACTTTTGCATGCTGTGAAAGTTAATGGTCTGGGCCAGTAACCCCAAGAGTTATTTTTGTGTTCATTAAATAACCCTGTAAAATGAATAGGACACTATAAGCTCAACTTCAATTTAAATTAATCTGCTCATATTCACAAAATAGCTCTAGGATTAAAAGCAGGGTGAAAACACTTTCTGCAACTCAAAAGTCAGCATTACTTTCTTTATTTTCTAATGGACATCTCTTTATACAAGTGTGTTACATGCTCTAAAATTAATTGCTAACAATTGCTTTTGTGTCCACTTACAGATCACTCCAAATAACTCATCAGGTATATTTTTGCTTTGAACCTCTGGATCATCACTCTGTTACTTGATTATCCAATACCAATTGCTTTTTTTTTTTTTCAGTCTTCATAACTAAAGTTTGCATAACTAAAGCTCCATAATATGATATTTGATATTATACCAGCAAAATCTTCCAAATAGTTTTCTGCATCACTGTTTCCTGACTTAATACATTATTTTGCAGGAAAGAAAGGATTTAGGTTTGGCAAACTATTCTAATTACCATGATGGAAGGTCTACAATTGATCACTAATCCCTCTCCAGCATTTGAACCTACTATTGGTGGCTGATAAGTAATACTAAAAGAAAAAGAAAATATATATATTGTAGCCAGGTCTAGCTGAACTCAATAGATAACCTATGAATCTCCTAAAAGAGAAAATTAAAGAGAAAGGCTATTGATTGGAGGTTGCAAACGTTGCAGAAAAGTTATTTAAGACTAGAAAGAGACTCCAAGGAGCTCAGCAAAAAATCTTAAGAGAAGAAAATGGAAGCTGACACCGTAAATTAGCAAGTTGAGCTTGGAGAGGAAACTAGACTTGTAGCAAAAGAAAGGGTGAAAAAGATACGTTCAGGGGATTAAAGAACCGTCCTGGAAAAGGAGTAAGAGAGAGGGAACAAAAACAATAGCATGAGAAAGTGAAGAAACCAGATTTTCATAGCTTTTGCATGATTTCAATGTTTTAAGAGCTGAGAACAAACTTCCAGGCTCATAAACTCAAGAATATGGAAAGAAAAATATATGCACAAATAAAAATATAATTAGAAACACACTGTAAAAAATTAAATGTTATTTCTAGTTCAGTTCAAGTAGCATCTCCCTAAAGATTACAGGGACAGCATACACATGCATTTCAAATGAGACATGGGGCTGTTCAGATCTAATCAGCCACGAAAATTCAGGGAGAGAAGTTAAAACACAGAAACAAAGAACCTATGGAAAAAAGGAAAGCAGCAAGAGGTACAGATGTGAGGTCAGAAATTATATCCTGATGTTTGAAAGGCACCACCAAACTAGGCTTCTGAAGCATTCTCTGGATAGAGCACCCAAGCAGGAACTATTCTAATCTAGACAGAAAATGATAAGGGAACAGGAGTGGCATAGCTGATCTCCATTTCCTTGGAGAGACACAGAAAATGTAAGTAGCTTTTCAGCACTCTGTTGAAATCTATATTACTGAGGTCAAAATCAGTTATGCCAAATGAAGATGCTATGTGATTAATATACATATCAGAATGAACAACTGAAAAAAAAAGCAAAGAGGGAAGGTGTGCAAGACCTCAATTACACTTGGTTTTAACAAATCACCTACCAGCTTTCCATCCATACCAATCGGACCCTGGGATAATCAAAAGTCAAAACAAAATGTAACAGTTAAATCACTGAAGAGGAGGAACAAATATAAAGGCTGAGGGAATACTGCAGGTTTTAGAAAATGAACAACTAGATCTATGTCAGCAATTAAATGAAATACCTTAAAGATAGTTTGAGAATGAAAATGTAGAGAAAAAAAAACAAGGAAAGAGGCAGACTTAAGACAGAAGTAATGGAAACAGCCAGACAATAGATGGTATTTAACAAAAGGCAGGTTTGATAGTGTTAGTCTGGCAAATGACAGTGGTACAATATAACTAAATATATGAAATAATGCATCTGGATTGTATATTTTTTTCTTATCAAACTGAGAAAATAGAACAGGTCACCTATTCACTGAGTGGTCGTATCATAAGATGAAAAGAGCTAACACTTCAAATCTCATAAATAGTCTGTATTTAAATTAATATTGTAATAATGATGGTAAACCTCAAACTTTGGCAAATAAGTCCTACAGTTTACCCTGCTTGCTTTTTTTTTTTCCTCTCCACTCTTGATAAACCATGAAATTAACCTTGCAAATTATTTATTTCCTTCAGAGTTCAGAGGTTCATTCCAGTTATATGGATGCAAACTCTAGAAAGAACGTGGATGTGTGCTGCTGCTCCTCAGAAGGTGGTTCTAAAGCTGATCAGAAGAGAGTTCAGAAGAGGGATAGAGAAGACTGGATTAATTTTAAATTTGATGGTTAATTGCTATGTCTTCTGAGAAATAAACTGTCAAGTGCCCTTTCACTGAGAATGAAATAAGAGGAGTTTCTGCCATTAAATTCCTTTGCTAGGCTGGAACCATGACGTTTAGGTTTCTGTACCATGGGAAAGGGACACTAGTGTGTACCTGCTGTAAAGAGATTTCGTCTTCAGGGTGGGCACCCCTGCCAGACCTTATCCCTGGAGCTTCACAGGCACTCCTAAGCATAAAGACCCTTAGGGCTGACTGCTCACACTGCCTGATTTGGATCACTGTTGCCAAGAGGACAGCACATCACAGTCACTGAGTTTTTGCTGACACATTTTAACCTTGCTGCCTTTTCACAGAATCATAAAATAGTTTGGGTTGGAAGGGACCTTGAAGACCATCTAGTTCAAACCCCCCTGCCATGGGCAGAGACACCTCCCACTAGATCAGGCTGCAAAGTGTCTTGTACAGCCTGGCCTTAAACACCTCCAGAGAGGGGGCTCCCTTCCTGAGCACTAGTGTAACTTGTGAACAAACCTCTGCAGAGGTTCTGCCGACTCTTTCACACAGGAGTGAAAGAGCAAAAGGGGTACAGGATGGCAGGATGAAGAGCAGGGATGTAAATTGGACGAGGGTAGGTTTAGGCTGGAGATAAGAAAAATGTTCTTTACAGTGAGAGTTGTGAAACACTGGAACATGTTGCTCAGAGAGATTGTGGATGTCCCCTCTCTGGAGCTGCTTAAAGCCAGGTTGGACGAGGCTCTGAGCAACCTGGTCTAGTGGGAGGCATCCCTGCCTAGGGCAGGGGGGTTTGAACTACATGGTCTTTAAGGTCCCTTCCAACCCAAACCATTCTATGATTCTGCACTATTACTATCAGATACTACAGTCATATGAAGGAATCTGCTCCCAGACTACACCATGGACTCTGCTAAAAACTCCAGATATACTTAGAATGAAAGAGGACATAAGTTGGATGCACATATTGTGAAAGTCATTATTTTTGGCAAATTACTGGCTTTTTAAGAGCCCTGTGCACCAACGTACTTGTCAGATCCAATAACAAGTTACTGTATCTGGGCAGCCCTATAGGAATAAAACCCCTTAATACTTTTCCTTCCCTGGAGCTCTGACTGTAGTTTGTTGTCACATCACGAGAAGCTGACATGCTGACAGTGTACAGAAGGTTATCAGCATGACCATTGGCATTTTAATCTGCTGATGTCCTGGGAAAGTTTGGCATGGCCTACTGCTATCTTTCAAATGCTATTCCTGAGACAGCTCTTCAGTGCATTAACAGGGCAGCTTTCTTGATCTAGTGGGAGGTGATCCTGCCCATGGCAGGGGGGATGAAACTAGATGTTCTTCAAGGTCCCTTCCAATCCAAACCATTCTATGATCGTGCTTCCTCAGCACCTCTTGATCCCACATGTGCAGGGCACACATAGCTCTTCTTAATTTTCTCATATTTACCATATTTCTAAATACAGTACTGTACACCCCAAGTCTGCAAATTATTCACATTCCCAGATTTTTCTAGCACAGTACTACAGGATATTTATCTAGTGATATTTACATAAACATCTTCTTGCAGGTGCAAAAACGAAGGCTGAGCTGAACCTTGCCTATGAATACATTCACTTCCAGAAAGCAAACTGCAGATGTTACCAGTTAAAACACTGAACACTAAGGTCAGGATAAGTATATAAAATTCCCCAGTGGGCTGTGTGGTCCAGCAGCTAAATTTAACTGGTCTGCTGGAAGCTTAGCCCAAAACATTTAATTATCCTTATGATGAACAAATGCATAAAATAGAATTACACAAGAATTTGGAGAAGGAAATTTCACCATAGAGTCAAACTGGTGGTTTAGAGGGACTTGACAACAGCTCTTAAAGTTTTAGCAGTGCCTGTATTTTAGATATAAGCACAGTTTTTAAGGGATGTTTATTCTAGAAAAAAAAAATTCTATTTGTTCTCTCTTATAAAGGAGAGGTGTTTTAACTGCAAAATTTCTGCCTCCTTTTAATCCGTACTTTTGCACTTGAATTAAAGAACTATTTGTAGCATCTTGAAAAGTGTCAGAAAAAAAGAATCAGAAATTCCCAGTAGGCCTGGAGAAGCACCTGCTCACAACTGAAAATAAAAGGAATTTCCCCCATGATTCCCTTTGTATCAGGACTGTTTGGTCTAAAGTCTGGGAAAGGCTTCTGGGATTTGCTTTATAGAATAAGAAATCAAAGAGAGATTATCTTGAGATAAAAACATCTTGAGAAAAAAACATTCTCTTGCTCTGAAGAGAAAAAAAAATTGTGTCTTTAAATGAGAGACACTACTGTGAAAATGGATAACTTTTTTATTATAAAGATACTAAACCTTTAAGAGCAAAACAAGTTAATTCCCTTCTTTCCTCAATTCTTGATTTCTAGTGTTGGAAAGAGAGAGAAAACACAACTCAAAAATTAAAATAATCAGAACCCCCATAACTGATATAGGCTGGGTAAGAAGAATTATCTGAAATAGTACATAAAGCTACTTCAGAATGCACTGGAAAAATCAGCTATATGACTATATTTATAAAGATTTATTACATTTACTGTAACTTTAAAGCACAAATAAGTGTCCAAGATTATTCCAACATTTTTGATGGACAGTCCTGGCCCAACAAATAATGCTAGTGAGATAAAACAAGACCATTGCTGAAGTTGGCCAGCAGGCAAGCTTTTTTTGGACTCAGTGAATTTAATGTAGTACAGTGTGTTTGCACACTGACTTTTATTAATAAAAGTGTGGTTTGAACACTAAGCTTTCAACACAATATATTTAAAAAAAAGAATTACATTTTAAGGTAATCCTCAATCCCTTAAAAAAAATCTTTTAGATCAAACATTGGACAATCTTTTCATACAGCCATTTGCAATATCACGGCAGCTCTCCCAAGTTCAGAAACTCTCATCTGATTAAAACATGACAGTAAATTATTCCACGTTTCTAAATGATCAGCAGTAATCTCATCTGTTGAACTGTAACTTGCAGCTGCCTGAAATCTCTCATGTCACTATATATACAATAGGAGACTGAGAAGAAAGGAGGAATCCAGTTTGACAGCAGCTGTATGAGCTGCACGCCAGTTACTGTGTTACACTGAGGTTAAAAATACCTATGCAGAGACAAAAAAAAAGAAAAGAGAATATCTGTGTCAAACAGCAGGGTTGCAGATCACTCCCCTCAAGTTCAGGTAAGGTAAAAGACCACACATTGCCTTATCAAATCACATATTTTAGTTCAGGAATGATAGAAATTAAAACCCTCCAACCACTTCGGTTTCCTCACCATGGTACTATTGGAATGCTGGATCTCCATGCCTCTCCTTCACTCTCCTTTAATTAATTACAAGTTCATCAAGGCTGACTTTAATTACAGGTAAATACAGTGTTCCTACCAAGAATATTTAATTCCTAGCAAGTCTGGCTTCTTTTCAGCAAAGGTTTGTTTTAGAGCTTATGTAGGTAATGAGTACAATAAGCTCATCATCCATAAGAATTTCTTCCTAATGATGAAATGTTATTGATTCTTTTTCTGCACTGGAAATGATTGCTGTTAAGAGCACTGAGAGAACAGCACAAGTACAGAAGTCACTTGCTCCAAGACTGGGAGGAAAAAAAAGCACAAAATTAACCTGCAGGACATTATTAAAAAAACACAAAAACACAAAAAAACCCAAACAAGCATAAAAAACCACAAAAAAACTAACCCTCCCAAACAATCAAGAAAAATTTACTGAGCAAAAAATTAATTAGTAGAGTACAAGAAAGATGTCTGTGATCTAAAGCCTCATTATTCCCAAAAGCAAAACTACTGGCAATGGCAAATGAAGTACCACAGTGTTCTTTCAAAGAAGTCTATTTCAGAATTTCCTAAGTCATGGATCATCACCTGGAGACAGTAAAATACGTACAAATGTATTCCAAAATATGGACTTAGAGTTTTAAATGAAGGGAATTTTAAAAAAAACCACAAAATTCACAACACTGTTCAGCTGCTCAACCTTCTGCTTAACCTTTACCCCTCCTCAATACAGCCCACTGTTTTCAATCTAATGGAAACACTACATCCACTGGAAAATAAAATAAAGGAAAAAATGCATTCTTCATTCCTTAACAGCTTCATCCCGATACTCCAGGAATCTCTCACTTGGTTGCAAAGCATATATTAAGTCTCCCCTATAAAAACTCCTTTAAAATTGCTCTTATCAAGCCAACAAAGATCTCAAAACACACACTAGAAGCATAGAAAAGATATGGAAGCAAAACCTGGAGAATGAAGAACAGCCACACCATCATTAAGGCTCCAGACTACACTTCCATCAGACAGAAAAGCTGCACCATGCCTAGACTTTAGTTCATGAGCATAAAGGTAACTAGAAGTTATTCCAATTTATATTTTAAAATACCTGTCAAGCATATTGCCTTCAGTACAGAGAAACATGCAGCCAATGCTAACAGTAGGCTGCCAAGCAGAACTGGCAAGAACCTTACACACATTTCGCTGTTCTTATTACAGAAAAGAAAATATTTTCATTTTTTTTCCCAAGGATTTTATATTTGAATTTTAAGAAAGAAAAGGACATGTGACTTGAAGCAATGAATTTCATTATGTGCCCTAGCATCCAGATTAGCCTAAATTAGATGAAGCAAATCATCAATAATGGAACAAGATAGAAGGTGCGGGACGGTTTTAAAAATGACAAAATAAACCAGAAATGCCAGGTACAGTTTTTGAAAGTTTTCCTTGGAGCAACATCACGGTAGATTACAAGACTCCTAGCTGGGAGCCCTACTCTGAATACTCTAATAATTTCTTTGCAAATGTAAGATGCAATGAATACATCTAGAAATAAGCAACATGAAGTAAGAAAAACTGTTCAGAATTTGGCCAGTCAGAGAGACTAGACTGCAAAAAAGGGCCCCATATGGTAGCAATAAGGGACTACAAAGACCTTTATGCAAGAAAAAATACAGTCACAGCTTTTCAGAAGTGTATTTCACAGCTGAAAAATAATTGCCAAGATAGTTTTTTATATTTATAGTTCGTGCAGAAAATCTGACAGGCAGTTTGTTGTGGTGTGGATGCATTTTTGGGTATCTGAACACCACAACTCCTCTTCTTGATCAAATATGTATGTGAAAAAAAAAAAACAGGAGGAAGAACTGTGCAGATCTAAGTTGGAATGAACTTTTCTAAGAAACTACAGGTAGAGGTTATTCATCACAGCCAACATTGTATACATTGAAATACAAAGGAAAAAAGGGTCAAGTGTGACCATGAAACAAAATTTGAGGCAGCTTTGTTGTGTCTTCACACATCAGAGTAGCAAGATTATTTCCAAACAGATAGTGTTTTTTTCCTTGCAACATATACATCCCATCAGCATCTGTATAGTCATATCTGTATGACAAATTTCTGAATAGGAAACTACTGCTGACTAAGAGCAATGGAGTTTGAGTTAGATCAAAGTCATGTGGATCCTGTTTCTTTCTTACATTTACTTTAAATGGATTATCATTGACTAACACTGCCTATGCAGACTAAAACTCCAAGTATATATATATATAAAAATATCTAACTTATACTCAGGTACTTCTTCAGGAGAAACAAACAAACAAAAAAGAGAGGACAACTAGGGGAGGAATTGATAGCAGTCCTGTGGGGAACTGGAGAATACTGGTAGATGAAAAATCAGGTTGGATGTGGCTTTGAGAAACCTGATATAGTGAAAGATGCTCCTCCCCACAGCAGAGGGATTGGACTAGATTATTTCTAGCAGTCCTTTCTAACACAAATCATTCTATGATTCAATTAAAACTGGAAAATGAACCTGCTTGGCAAATCACAGATGGTACAGTGAGCTGAGAAACAGCACATTATAAGTGTCCACTGTAAAAAGAATGAACTGGAATAAACTTGTCATCTTAAAGCACTTACTCCTATTGCTTCATCCATCCACAAAAACAGCCTTGCCAAGATTTGAAGAACTAGGTGTTTCCATAAGAATACTTTGTTATGCCACTGAATTCCAATGTAGCTTAACAAGGAACACAGGGAACATACAGACCAGAGAGGAATCTCCTACATTCTACCCAAAAGCTGTTCTTTTCCCTAAAGAAACTGAGACTCCTGTACCTGTGAATAGAAAGCACATGGCTAATTCATCAATGTCAACCTCACTGTGTGACCATATTTGATGTGGTTGGTGCCACATTGATGAGAAAAACAATAAACTGTGAAAAATGTCACTTCTCAAAAATTAGCTGGCCAGGATTCAGTGGGAGATAGATTGTAGTAACAGCTGTGGCATGATGACTTTGATGAATTAGATTTTTGTTCTTCTGGAATAATTTTGGAGAATCTGCCTTCTCACATACAGTAACAGTGAATCCATTTGCTGGCTGAAGCCCTGCTAGAGAACAATTTTTCTTGTTATCTGTGTTTTGATGGCATTACAGAATATGACAGAAATCCATTTTGCTTCTTTCAAACTCTTTTTTTTTTGTTTCTATAAATCTTCTCTTTTCAGGGGAAATGATATTTACAAAGTAAAAATGAAGATAGAGTCTTTTGGTAAATAACACAATATCATGCAGAACTAGCCTTCAAAGGCCAATTTTTGACCTACCCCTAGTGGAACATTCAGCTATGGAGGATTAGCAAGACTCCAGAGCTGGTACATAAATTCATTTTTACTCTGTAACGATAGATGAATCTGACCATCATGCTCCTTATATTCTCCTACAGAAGCATATAATTTTGAATGGGCTTCTAAGGGAATTAAGAAAAAGATACCAGTACCTCCAGAGAGGTACTTCCCTTTACACTTAAAACAATCAGAGAGGGTACACCTCCATATAAAAAGAGAACACAACAAAGAGTGAAGTTAATTGTTTGTAGATGAACATGTAGATAAACCCTCAATTCTCTTTCAACTATCATGTGAAAGCTTGAACAATTGTAGGACAATCAAAATGCCAATGTTCATACCTAGTCCTAGTCCCAAAATGCAGTATGAAAAGCATATGAAAAGAAATAGTGCAGATGCACAGTGTTAAAACTTAAACAGGTGGTTTCAGCTACACACTGCCAGGTGTTCTCAAATACTGGAATATAAAATTCTGCACCAACCATCCCATCCAGATGCTGCTGTCACGCACCCACCTGCTGGATGTTAAAGGTGCAAATATAAATGCAGGTAGTTTAAAGACATTCCTAAACCACTCATTAATAGTTGATGGTGCTGCACACAATTGTCCCTAACAAAATGACTCAGTACCAGTAAATTTTCAATAAGCCTAAATCATTACAGAGAACTTCAAGCACACTTCAGGCACACTTAAAAAGATTATTTCAGCTTTTTTCACTCTTTCTTCCTGAAATGCTTCCCCATACTGTTTTTAATGATGCTCTGCCTGTTCTGTTTATCCAATTTAACCTTCAATAATGCTATGTTTTCACATAATTTGTTAGGAAATTACTGCTACCAATAGAGAGGTTATCTTGTCTCAAACTTTATCTCTTATTCAGATGCTACTGATTATCATCTTCCAGGCATGGAGTTACATCTGGGCTTTTAACAAAGAAACCTCTCTCATTTTTCTAGCAATGGACAAATTTGTGTTTTAAGAAAGGATTATTTCTAGCACTTGAAGAAAAACTTGCATGTACATTAGTACAAATATAGGGTTTCCAGTAGGAATTTTTGCCACAGTGGCTATGAAAACAATATATTTAAGCATGTAATTAAAATACTGTATGTTGCAATTCCAACACAAGGTGTAGTATTAGGGACTTCATGAAAAGATAGAAAGGTACAGACTGACCCCTTCACAGGAGTGTGGAGGATGAGGAAGAGAAGCCAGAGGAGAAGTTGCCTATTCTTTATTAAAAGCCCAGGTATAACTCTTGCTGGAAGATGACAATGGCAACAGAAACCATTCCTGTCTTCTCATCCATACTGGATGAGGCATTGAGCAACCTGGTCAAGTAGAAGTTGTCCCTGCATATGGCAGGGGGGTTGGAACTACATGAATTTTGAGGTCCCTTCCAAACCAAAGCATTCTATGATTGTATAATCAATAGTGTCTGAACAAAAGATAAAGTTTGAGATAAGATTGCTGCTATTTCAAATCAAATTATTGTGAAAACATCAGAACTTTCTGCTTAGTATTTCACTTGAGGCATTAAAGAGTAGGAAAATATAAGCTTTGCATTAAAAAAAGAAGAAAAAAGCATTACCAGAGGAGGAAGATGCTTGAGAGTGCAAATGCAGCATCATATTGGCTGCCAAAAGATTTGAGGGACATAAAAATCATATTGCTAGGCAAGGAAATAGAGCAAAAGGCAGTAGAGAAAGCAAGGAAGTTCAGCCAAGAATGAGTCAATCAAATAAAGCAGCAGTGAAGGGGAAAGCCTGGAGCCATATGTTCACCTAAAGGGAATTTCAGTTTGCTTACAACTGGCTCAACAGAGGCTACTGATGGGGCACTGGAAGAATCTTGTCATTTTAACTCAGAGCCTCAGCAGCAATGATGCTTCAAATTGCTTCTGCGGTTCTTGGTGACAGTCATACAAGCATGACTTTCAAAGAACTCCTTGTGACAATTCTTTTCTTTCCTGCCAAACTACATTTATGTATTTTTGAAGTTGAAGCAAAAAGAAGTGGGTATTTTGGTGCTTGAGTTTTTCTGGCTTTGGGGTTTTTTTGAATGGAGAACAAAATCTCATCTTGACAAAATCTTCCTATTGAGTTGGTGACTCAAACTATTCAAGAAAAATTAAGTTTCTCTATACTCTTATATCTATTTTTTGAAACTTGTCTGTCTAGAAATAGATTCAGAGATTTTTTTTTTCTCCTTGAACTCTAAAATCACTTTCAAACTCCAAATAGAGACAGAGTTTCACTGTACAGTCAGAAAGGAGAATTTCCTTCTTCCTTCATTACTGCTTCACAAAATAGAAACAAGCAAACTCAACCAACAAAACATCACCAAAATCAGATCCAGCTCAGGCTCCCCAGACAACAAACTATACCTGTGCCTTTCTGAGCCATAGACCAGCAAATCATCCACTCCTCACACTTATTTTTTAACTCCAGACAGATTTTTGCAAGTTAAACTGAATTTCAGCAGAGCTCAATAGGTGAATCCAAAACTAGAACATAGTTCAGTCGAACTGCTTTGAAAATCCTAAATCATTTAGCAGTACACTCAATCTCAAAATCTCTAGGCTATTCTTCTAAGTTTTGTGGATCCACACATGAAGGCATACAAATAAAACATTTTCATGACTTCTTTTCTGACAGAAAAGACTTTCCAAGATTATACAAGGGTTTTTGCAGAAGCTGGTGACAGCACAAAGAACAAAAAGGTTTTTCTGTGCATTCCCATCTAAGGAGAAACAATTTGGATGTGATGGCAATACCAGATTACACTTTACATGCCCTAAGGGCAGAGACCTAAAATGAGAGATATCCTATTGTATGCAGACGGGATTAAGAAGAATCATGATAATTGATCCACACAGCTGGAAGTGGAAATGGTGAGGTCATTTTCTCTTCAGAGAGTAGCTAATCAGTCAGAATACCTGAAGGAAAACCACAAGGTTCACTCCGGAGGAGCACTACTTTTAAATAAAGGAACATAGATTTGAACTTTTACAATGATCAGGAATGAAAACACTACATCATGCATGACAAAAGTTAGTGAACTGCTGTATGTTACTCTTAGAGCTTTTGTAGCACCTTAAATATTCACTCTCACTTATGGAAAATTCAACCATTGTTAATATCACCACCTGAAATGACTAATGTAATTCCAAATCATGGTAGACAAAAACTCAGTACATATCTTAATACTGCTGAAAAAAAAAAAAAGAAGTTGAATGTAAGCTTTAAACTCCAGTATAGTGATGCAACTGTTTCACAGAAAATCTACATGCTGAGAAATAAGGACCTTCCACAGGACACATAATTTTTCTTCTATTTTCCCCTTCACATAGCTCTCAAATCCACTTTGCCCTCTCAAAATAAGTTTTGGAGATTGCTACTCTCAGTTTAGCTTGAACAAAAGTAGAATGATGAATCAATCATACCTTTTCTAATCTTAATTGCAATTGATCTAGGAAAATGAGAAACCTTTACAGAAAGAATAGTGGTACACCCTGCTGTTTCCTGCTTCACTTGTTATGAATTCCAGCCTTTCAGGCAGGAGTAAAAAGCTGTTTAGGTTGGTGTTATGTCACAGCAAGAACACAATTTCTACATTAAAAATTATTATTCTTTTCAACTGACAGTGCTCAGGAGCATTGCTGTTTTTCATCATGCTTCGTTTTTGAAGCAAAGGGTTAAACTCCTCTCAGCTGTACTGGGAACAGCCATCAATGTGTATGAAATAATAAAAAAATAATTCTTAACTCAATGGTCCTTTGCTAGATTATCAGTACTATGCAAATCTCAATATTAGCAAAAATTATAAATGTTAATTATTTTACCTTAAGCTAAAGAGGGAAAAAAACCAACCAAACTAAAACTATCACTTTTTGAGGCTGATGTATGGTTCTGTACCCTACAGTGTCACAGAAAAAATCTTCAATTGACATACCACACTGCTTGTATAAATCTACAAGACAAGCACATTTGCTCTCAGCAATTGCTTTAACTGATCTTGATTTTGATATGTACAAATGTAGCAAGGATAAAAAAAGGGCAGTCCAGACAATACCCTAGTATTTTCCTTGAGATGCAAGAAACACCATGTGTGCATCCCAAAGGCCTCCAGGAATGGAGAACAAGTTCTTTAATGTGTTCTAGCAGCTAACTTCTGTCATTAAAGAAGAAACCCAATCTTGACAAACACTAATCAGATCTGGTGTACTGGCTACTTCTGAAGTAATTACTAGTTATAATGCTAAGCAGTGTGGGGCCCACTACAGGTATATGAATGTTTTCAACTAGCTTTTTAAGAAGTCTTCAACTAGCTTTTTAAGAAGTATCTCTCCAGATGTTCTTCTCCTCATATCACCTCTCTCATTCATGGAGCTGAAAACTAGCTGCAGGGGGAAGCAGGCATCCAAAAAGGCTTTGAGGAAACACTTCCACCCTGCACTTCCTAGAAATCCCAGAACATAATCACTTAGTCTAGAGATTCAGGAACAAGTTTCTTCAATGAAATTTTACACCCCTGAGCTTCAGCAAGGATTAACAAAGCTCTTAAACTCCCACATAGGAATATTCACCTGGGAGCTGTATGGGCAGCAGTGTTTTTTTATATCTTTTAGCTATATCATAAGCCAAAATGAAAAATTCAGTGATGATACATCATGTTTGCAATCCTCCTTCATGATGAAAGAAATTACAATTTTCAGAATCCTTATGGGGTAGTTTGGGATTTCCCTTCCCATTTGTGACTGATACAAACAGTAGTTACATACAGGATTTCTGCTCTAAGGGATTTAAACATTTTCTTTGAATCCCCACAACTTCTTGTAAGGAAGTGACAGCTCAGGCAAACTGTAAGAAGCATTTTTAACCACCACTGGTGACTTGTAGTACATCCATGAGCAAATGTCAAACACGAGTTGAGAAATGAGACCTAGAATAACAATTCCTGTCTATGTGTACATTGGGAAAATATTTGGAACAAAACATTTTTCTCCAAAGCAGCTATTTCTGTAACACTGGAGAATTACCTCATGAATTGTGAGGAAATGGCTGGGAAATTTCAAGTGCCATGCCCAAAGAAAGGCAAGTATAGATGACCTTAGGTACAGGTCAGGCATTAATTATGTCAGCTGAAGCATAAATAGGAAAATCCTAACTGTAGCTTTCTGCATACCACCTGCTTAGCTGAACTCGGTGGAGTAGCCTAGCGAGACCAAAAATTTATATATACTGTCAAAAAAAATAACAAAACAGCTTCAATCTTTTCTCTACCTTGCTGTGGAAGAGGAGAGGGTAACCGTATAGAGCTGCAGACAAAACTACTGCAAGATCACACTTTATTTTTAAAATTACACCTACACAATCTATCTACCATTAGTAATAATTTATTATATTTATCTGATAGATACATCAGATTATATGATTTTACACTGAAATCAGCTGTAAGCCTATTCTACACTGATACACATTAACCCACAGCATCATGCACTTAGTTCTCATCACAGAGGGACATCTACAAAATGCCAGAAGATGTGGAGATCACACAGAAACACAGAGTATCAGGGATTGGAGATGTTCTCTGCCCATGCATCTCAAACTGCTAGTTCAAAGAAGGGTCGTGGAGGACCCAGCATGTGGTAGCAAAAGTACACATTAGTGATGATACAAAGTTACCTAGCATGATTTTGGCTTATTATTCATAGAATCATAGAATAGTTTGGGTTGGAAGGGACCTTAAAGATCATCGAGTTCCAACCCCCCTGCCATAGGCAGGGACACCTCCCACTAGACCAGGCTGCCCAGTGCCCTGTCCAGCCTAGTCTTGAACACCTCCAGAGAGGGGGCATCCACAACCTCCCTGGGCAACCTGTTCCAGTGTTTCACCACCCTCACTGTAAAGAATTTCTTCCTTATGTCTAGTCTAAATCTATCCCCCTCTAATTTATATCCATTGTTTCTAGTTCTACCAATCTTTTACATTCTCATGTATAATACTATGGAGAAAATGGATTAAAATAACTTAAAGTTTAATGAGTTTGAACCAGAACGTATTATGTTGACAAGCAAGTGATTTTCTTAAGCCACCATGTGAAGCTTCTGCTTTAGCTTATCTATGGCAATTTACTTTTATAATCCTAAGTGAGGAAAAGGGTAGAAATACCTTCTTGTATTGCTGCCTTTTGAAGATGAGGCAGTTGTTACTTTCCTATCAGTCACAGATATGTAATAGCATCTCACAGGGAATTGAAGGAACAAACACTGCCTCCTCTCATTTATGCACTCAGCAGCACATTAACGTACCAGATAAAACCATTTAATCCATGGTTCATTCAAAGTGAAAGCTGGCTGATATGAAGCTAATAAACTTTGATGTGTGGCTTCAATTATCATCTGTGACACAATGACAGAGAGTCTGCAAGCTTAGTAGGTCTCAAACTTTTGTGATGAAGACAACTTTTATGATCATCTCCAATCACTATAAACAAACCCCCGGCATTAAAAGAAATTAAAGTGATTAATTTTATGCTATATTAGTTATATATTATAATTGCATCTTGTATATATTATTCTATACTGCATCAATATTATATGTTATTTATAGATTCAGATGTAATACAAAAACATTAGAAACAAGGCACTGAGCAACCTGGTCTAGTAGAAAGTGTCCCTGCCTACAGGGGTTGGAACTAGATGATCTTTAAGGTCCCTTCCAACCCAAACTATCCTATGATTCTAAAACAGCTGCAGAATCAAACTGGTACTTCTCTAACTCAACAGATGGCCTAGAATATCCTAAGAAAACTCTCCCATAAATAAATTCCAGAACTTGGTCAAAACCAAGCACTGACATGTCATTCCCACAACTTGTGCTTACAATCCTTGTGAAACACTGGCCCTCGTGCACAGACGCAGGAAACATTTGGTGAGCCTTGTGCTCTTCAATGAAGTGCACAGAATTGGAGATAAAAGAAAGAAAACGTCCAGGGTAATCTTCCACAGAGGTGAGTTTCCTGATGCTGACTCAGAGTTTTCTCTTTCTTCAACAGAAAACACAAATAAAAATATACCTCAGAATGTACACCACACCTTTTAAGAAATTACTGAATACTTCGGGTAGATTTAGGCTGGATATAAGAAAGTTCTTTACTGTGAGGGTGGTGAGACACTGGAACAGGTTTCTTAAAAATAAACATCTGGAAGAAGAGCCACTTTTCATGGCTGCTTATAATGCAGGCAAGTACAAAGGAAGCCTTTAAACATAGCTTTGCCTTGCTCAGCAGAAAGAATGAATGCCCAGTGCTTTGGCATACGCAAAAGTGCTCTTTCCAAATTGCAAAGGAAAATCACACCATATAATTACACCTGAGTTCCACAATATGAAAGGAAGGAGGGAGGAAGGAAGAGGGAATGGTCCATCCTACACTGTTTCTTAAAACACAGCCCGCATCTCTAACTAGAGACCCAGAAAAGAATGAAAAATATACCACCACCAAAGACAAAATAACACAGCAGGACCATAAAATGCCTTTTTCTAGTTTCTTACAACTGTAGGTTTTATGTTACTTAAAACAGGCCTATTTCATCAAATTCAAATCACTCACAGCCCTTCTCTATTTTACCTGGGATTCTTTCTGCTTTTAGCAGGACAGGAACAGAAAGGGGAGTGAGGGGGAATCAGAGCCCACTAACAGCAACCTGAAATATTTATATATCAGGATAGCAGCTTGTCTTTCAGCATAATCATCAAATACTAGGTTGGAAGGGACCTTCAAAGGTCATCTAGTCCAACCCTCCTGCAGTGAGCAGGGACATCCTGAACTGGATCAGGTTGCTCAGAGCCTCAACAAGCCTGGCCTTGAATGTTTCCAGAGATAAGGCCTCCACCAGCTCCCTAATGGGGAAACATTTTTATGTGTACAGGGTGTTTTCTAAGCTAGAAAGCATTACAACAAACTAAAAAAAATATTTGGAATTCTCTTCCTGTATTCCTAAGCTTTGTTAGCTTACCTTTGCCATGCAGAGTTAAGTCTTTCCACAGTTAGGAAGATTTTAAATGAAATGCCAGGTAAGCAGATGTGAAATCTACGTTTCAGTTTTGAGCAAGTGATGATATTTTACAGTTAAAAGAGAAAAATCTCCAATTTTGACATCTCTTTTTTCTAAAAGGGAGGAATCTGTCTACATTTCCTGGAAATAAAGCAAGGATATTAGAAGAAAAGACAAGTAATACAAGGCATGTGGTTGTTTGGAGCAGCCATAATCCTCCACAGTCGTTAAGTTCTTGTAAACCCATCAGGCTGGGGGTTGGACAAGATGATCTATAAAGTTCTTTTTCAACACTAACCATTCTGAGATTCTATGATCCTTTAACTATCCAGATGCTGTGCACATTTATCATCTCTGAAATTCATCCACTCAGTTTCAAATCCACACATTACACTAGATATATACTTCTTTCCTTGAATGGGACACTTGCCTGACTACCTGAAAGAAATACATTACCAGATTTTTAGAAAGATGCATTATTTCATACTTTTTTTTTTTTTTCAGGCAGTAAAACCTAAAGACAGGAATTGAATGGAGAGAAAAACATACATTATCAGATAATGACTCTGCAACAGACAACTGCTAGAACTTCCGTAATAGCATTTTACTTTGCTCAAAATGCATTGGATGAAGCAATCAGGAGAATCAGGGCACAGTTAAAAGAAAGAGAGGTTCCATATGGCAGCTTCACAGCTTTCTAATACAGTAATATTGAGATGCAGTATCCCACTAGAGAATTTTTTTTAAATTAGAGTAAAAAGATTATTTTGCAGAAAAGCCCTACATTTTGCAGGCATCTGAGAAACAGGAAAAAAAAGATCTCTTTGACAGTAATAAAAGCAAAATCAAAAGACAGCAACATGATTTGAAAGGAATATAAGCTATCATAAACATATGATGAGTTACCGGATAGCCATTTCGCCCTGGTAGACCCTGGTTGAATGAGATGAAATGGGATGACACACATTAACAACACAGTTGTGACAATATGACATAACAAACATGCACAGTACATTGCTGGCAAATTACAATTTGCATATCTATTTGTCTTATACATGTGGTGATATTGGAAACCAGGAAATGTGAAATAGGCCCTACACAATGAAGAAGTGAGTTTTTAGAGGTGGAACTTCTATGTTTTAATTTAAATAAATACTATAATTAAAAGGCTCCCGGCTACACAGATGATCAATGAATTTCTTTTTGTTTAAGAGAGCATTATATGTATAGACTGAGGGATAATATGTGATTACATGAAAAAAATAAAAAGAGTTTCAGTGCCTAGGCAATAAAGTAATAAACATATAGGCTAGTACTAGAATATAGGTGTCAAAGAAGAAAATCGAGTATGCTGTAACAGATCATATAAGAACAAAATAATTGAATGCCCCAGTTTTTGATTGTTATCACAAGTAACACACAGTACTCATGTAATACAGAAACCTAATTCCATTCAGTGCTGTGTGGGATATCCAAATATTTGCTATTTCTAAATGCAACCAATTTCCCACAGTCTCCCAGGTGAAAACAGTAACAGAGTTCACAGCAGTTACCCCTAGCCAGACTGTTTATTAAAATTTTAAAAGCAAATTAGAACGAGAAATTACATTTTTTCAGTGCTTTCTAGTAACTTAGACCCTTCCTGTTTGTTAGCAAGATGAAATCCCCTAATTTTTTTAATACAAAACTTGCAATTTTAAGTCAGACACTTAAAAAAATTATTCAGGGAGCTACTTAATTTTTTTTTTGGTTAAAATTGCCATGATTTAGATGTTTCCTTTTTTTAATGGACCTGTACTAAAGCTGTAGTGAGCTGAAGACAAGGATATTCATAACAAGGCACACACTGAACCCTTGACATGTTGTCTTGCCACAAGAAAATCACTTGGATCATGATTTATGGTCATTCTTTGGGAAGACTGAAAAGAAACTGGGGAAGCCAGTGCTCCTTCCAAATAACAGTACCATTATTCATTAAGCCTGGTTATTCACTGATGGTTTGTTAAATTAATTTGCCACCATGAACTGCTGAGCACAGGGACCAAACTTTTCAAGGATAAATAGTTGTAATGCTCAGTACATATACTTTCCAGTGAAATAATTACATCACAGCAGAAATTCAACATACTAATTCACTACTTTCAAATATGCAGATAGCATATAAGAGGTAGATAATCCAATGCTGCAAACATTGTGGATATTAGTTATCAGTCTGCAGGGGAAATACTGCTTTAAAGGTCACACTTTTACACCATATAATACCTATGGATGGTATGACAAACACAAATATTTGAGATACCCATGTTCAGTCTTGTTCTTTCAACCTATACCATGAATGTACAAAAAAAACCCCAAACAAACAAATAAAAAGTCCCAATCAAACCCCAAAATAAGCAGAAGAACCCAGAAGAGAGAAGCTGTTCTCTTACAAACAGGATTTACACAAGATTAGATCAATATACTTGGCTGAATAGTATTATTTAATATCCATTTTAAAGGAGCACTTACTGACTTTGATAACAAGAGCTGGAGAGCTTGTACACTTCCAAAGAGTTTGTACCTCAGGAGTTTGTGGAAGTTATTGCCCAATAAAGGCAGTGACAGAGTCTGGACTGAAACTATTACAAGCATACAATTTCATACTGCTGTAAACTAAGTATCTGTTATCAAGTTTTAAGCAAAACAAACATAACATACTTACATGGAGTTGTGATCCAAACTGCTATCTGAAGTGGTGAATACAAAACTTAACCAGTTTAGAGACTTTTTTTTTTTTCTCAAGGAACTTTCTGATTAATTTATTCAGCTCCACATCAATCAGTCAATGTTCATACTGTAAAAGTATAAATATCAAAATTCCCTCTTCGTGATACATGATCATTTTATCATGAGGATAATTTAACAGGAGCTAAGAGACTTCTCCCTCTTTCTGAAAGAATCAACAATGTATCACTGTACTTACAGGAGGTCCTGTGAGGCAAGGGAGAGGGAAAGAGGGTAAAAAAAAAAAGAGAAAAAAAGAACATATAAGCTTATGAAGTTATTAAAGGAAGGTACATATTTATGAAGCCACACATGAAGCTTCAGGATTATAAGTGAGCAACACTGGTAATACACTGTATATACTTTGCTATCCCAGTACCTTTCAGCTTCACATGTTTAAAATATAGGTAATGACTAAATTATAGAATCATAACTCATGCAAGCACATCTTACCAGGCCTTCAGTAACACTCATGCAATCTTATGCAGGTTTCTACTCCATCCACTGCCTTGGAGTTTCACACCAGTCCAAAAATACCCACCATGGACCAAAATTCATTCTGGCAAACTCCACATAAAGCATGTATAACCACAACACCACTTTCAACATTGCACAAACCACCCTTGGCATTTAACCTTGGCATCTCATCAAGACCTACGTCTACTGGCATCTTCCAGCTTTCCAAATTTGCCTATGAGGGGAGGTTTCAGTGGCTTCCTAACAGTGCTGAACTTTTTTACATCACCCTCCTTTCTCAAGGCACACATAAAAACTGCCCCCTATTATAATGTCACAGTTTGTGAAGTGATATTTGCACATTTTTTCAATTATTTAGACCCAGAGACTTTTGTACAGCAGTTCTTGGAAATGTTATCAAAGGGCAACAAATCAAATCTACTGTTTCAGTCTTATTAAGCTGAGCTGCTGCAGCTCCCAAATCAATGGCATTTCATTAAGCTTTTATGCCTCTCTCTAATTTCTGAATAAAGTGAAGTGCAAAAGGGACATAAAACAGCAACAGCTGTACTTTGAGATTGCTTTTAATATTAACAGCCTTTTGGTTTTAACAATGAAATTTTACTCTCCAGCAACTAAAGCAATAGCTTTACCCTGGTTAACATTCTTACACAGCATTTTTAAATGCTGGTCTGTTTTTAAATCAGAGGGATCAATTTCCTTTGTTGATAGTTTAATGTGTGTTTATTTGAAATGTAAAATGAATCAACAGGCACCCTGCAAAGTAATTACCAGGATCATTTGTAAGACAATCTTCAACCACAGAATTTCCTTTTGTATAGGAACACTTTTTTTCTGCAGTAAGTACTAACCCAACACTGAATGGAAACACCAAAGTGATTTATATTAACCTTTGGCAGGGCTCAGCTTCAGTTTTGTGACACAGGAAAGAAAGGGAAATGGTTTTTAAAAGCCAGATAAATTATTATTTACAGGGATAAGAAAGGATAAGATTCACAGGGATCAAGTTGATTGGAAGATCTTTCTGACCAGCATATTAGATGAGACAGCCAAAGCAATTACACATGCTCATTTTCTCACTCATTGCCTCCAAGAAGTTCATCTTCATGAAAGACTCAGTCCCACAAGGTAATCAGCAGCTCTAGTTCCCTCAAAAGCCAGCAGGAAGAGGTACTCTGCAGCCCATAACATTGTCTCAAATAAAATTTCAAGCTTCACACTAACAGCAGGATTCTCTCAATAGGAACCTCCCTGGTACAAGGTAATGGACCAACAATTGCTCTCCTTTTTTCTGTGAGAACTTAAATGCTACTTATTTCTAGTGAACAGCAATATCTCTCACTGTGTAGTCTACTCATCACACTATTTCCCTGAGTACCACAAGTAGTTTTTTTTCCTCCTTTATTTCCTTACAAGATTATTCATCTCAAATCCGATGCACTGACTTAGGGCACTCCAACCACTGACCTACATGGAGTTACAAATGGCCACCAGAATGGTCTGACAGTTACCATTGTGTTCACATGTCAAGCATTATGAAGTGTGTCTACAAATTAATGATGACCAAGACTAGGAAACTATCTGGAAGGCCACTAGGTTATGCCAAGGGTCACTAATTTCTACCAGACAAATTTCAGAAGTCTCTCGCAGAGCACAGAAGCAATGAAACTAAAAATGAAAGCATGCTGGGTATGCATCCTCACAAAAACAGACACCAAAATAACATTTCATCTTAGGAAATTGAAAACTTACCCGTCTCTCCTCTTCTGCCTCGCTTACCTCTTTTCCCTGGAGGACCTAAAAAGAAGATGGTGGGTTGTAACTTTATTTTTCCTTCAAAAGATAAGTAGACTGTAATTTGTGCCTGGATGTGAGTGCATTAAACAGATGTATTGTATGGAGCCCATAGACATTGGGTGAGCAGGGCTAAAAGACAACCAGAATAAGATTGAAGAAGCTGCAAATAAAGTTAACACCTCCAAGCTCTCAGAGAAAAGGGGTGGTAGAAACTTAAGAAGTCATCTGGTTCATCCCACTTTCTCAAGTTAAAAAAAAAAATCTTGATTGTTACTGCAGCTTCTACAGGCACTTTTGCCACAGTATTTCACTGTTCTGACAAGCAGAAAATTTTTCTGTACTTCCACTTTGCTGCACTGAAGCCCATCAATTCTTGTTCTTTCCACCATGAACCTCAGAGAAAAAAATTGTTGCATCCCTTCAAAAAAAATTTCTCAGTATGGCTACACCATTCCTTTAATCTTCCCAAACTAAATTTATCACAGGGCATTAAATTTTTTTCAGTTATTCTTGAATTTAGCCCAAAGATTGCGTGTCACGTATAATAGCAAATCCTCCAGAAAACAAAAAAAAAACCAAACCAGACTCCCTTTTAAAAAAAACATCTCAAAGATGAAGAAACAATCATTTGTCCCTTCCCTAAACACTAACAATAGTTATGGGTTGTTTGACACTATGTAAGGTGCTTTGCTCCCAGTTTCCATTTGTTATAACACAATAGCTTAGTCCTTGTGTGCTCTTTGCTAAGAAAGCCTTTACTACTCATTGATCCCTTCTCCACAAATACTTACGTATTATAGTCAGTGTCTTCTAACATCTTTTAAGAAAAGATAAAATAATTTTTATCCCTCACTTCTGCTCTCCATGCTTCAGCATCCTTCCTAAACTGCAGACATTGGTACAACACTTTTCCTCTCTTCTCCATGACCTTCATACACTACTATGTGAAAATGCAAGAAAAGTGCTCATGAATTTCTCCCTCCTCATAATGCTGGGAGCAGAAGCAGGAGTTGCAGCCAGGATGCAGATAACCCAACTGCTGCTGCCCTGAAGAGAGAACCACAGGTGAAACTCTCAAAGCTGCTGAAGGAAGGCAGGCACACTGGTGCCATTTCCAAAAGCAGCAATGCTTGAAGGAGCTTCAATACTCTTACTGGAGGTGCATCTTGATTTAGAAGCACAGGTGACTTTGTACTAATAGTTACAGTCTGCTACTTTAAGTTATTCAAGTAATCTGAACTATCATCCCATAGCTTTTAAATGCATATGACTGCAAAACCTAACTCTGCATTATAAATTTACAGAAATGTGGCTTATGTCACTGAGATGCTGAAAAGAAACATTAGTGACACGATTTCATGCGCTTGCCTTGAAGTAAGGTGTTCCTGTTCTGGCAGGGAGATTGCACTAGATGATGTCCCGAGATCCCTTCCCATCCCTGACATACTGTGATTCTGTGATTTCTTTTCAATAATTTGACCTCTGTGTACTCAGAAGTGACCACCTGTATTCTTTCTTTTATTAATATATTTACAAGAATCAAAAATTTCTTTTCAAGGCAGCAGACTGGAGAAGAAAAAAATGAAAACAAAACACATTTGGTGGATGAGACCTACAGTTCCTCTATCAGCACCTGCCAAGCACATTAAAATGCCTCGTCATCTGGTTATCAGCTGATCTAGAAAGTCAAGTTTGTCCTAATTTTGGAAGTGGCTTTATCAAGTCAAAGGAAAATTATTTACTCATCTCAGGTTATACAGAACCCTAAAGAAGTCTTCACTGTCACTCTAAGGAAGAGCTCCCAGACCAAACAAGCACCAACCTAAGGGTAACAGAGGAGTTCAGAATCCTGTTCCCTGTTTAAATGATGTGCATGACCTTGCTCACATGCTGCTTGACAAGCTCACATAGCTACTGTTAAAGGTAATGAGTATTCCACATGTATCGGGAAAGAATTTTCCTGGCCATTTGGTAGGACATGCATCTCACACACACTTTTTACAGCAACAGAAGATTTTCCCTGTAAAGTCAGAAAAATGAAATGTCCCAATTACATTTTTAGAGTAAATTCTGAGCAAATTTGCTGAAGTTAACAGAGTTACTTCAGCATCATTAGTCATAAAACTGACATGTGATTAAAATGTCTAGGAGTCTTGAATCAAATCAATCAATCTACCCAAACTGTCCTTTCTGATTCATCTGCAACACTGTCAAATAACTCTTGTTGATCACATTTCGGGCTCCATTACCCTGATCTGATAATGGTTTCAACTCTTGTCTTGTCTGCAAAGAACAACTCAGCAGCTATAATTTACTCCTGTTCCACATTTCTCCCTGTCAACTAAAATCGGAAAGAACTTGTGGGACTGTACTGACCAGAGCCATCTCACTGCTGAGAGAAGTCTGCTTCCCCAGCAAACAGACTCCTTGGGGATTTAAGAGCCATGGAAGCACCAAGTGACCTACAGGCAAGCAACAGAGCAGCAGCCACTCAGCCTGGACACCTTTTCCAGTGAAATATGCACAGAAGGAGTTGATATGGTGACTACAGTTAATCCTCCCTGATTAACCATCCCATCCTGCCAGCCTCCTCCTCTTGGAATAGTCACTGTCTTAAGCAAACAGCACTGAGACATCTCAAAAGACTGATCTCTCACACCACAGATGTTAAGGCAATGTTAGATTTGACATACCTTGTCCTTTCTCATAGCACCACCAGCAGTTTCATCCCAAGTAGAGAAGAATGGGAAGATTCCTATCACTGAAGTTGAACATACTCTTACAAACACTGCAAGTATCTATTCCAGCCAAATTCATCAGCCTTTTTGCTCATCTAACACTTGCATTCCTCTTACCTCCCACTCAGGCCATGTCTTTTGTAGCTTTAGGAAGGTCTTCACTGACTTGTTCATGCACAGATCACAAACTTCTACCAGATTATTACCAGAAGCTTTGTGATGCACTACAAACCCAAATTTCAATCATATTCTCTCACTTTTCTGTTCAGTAACAGGAGGACTGGGATTGGAAACACTGCTGCTTGCATGGTCTCATTTTAGGAAGACAATGTAGAATAAACAGGTTCTTGAACTTTTTATTTTTCACAGATTACTGTATTGCCAAAATGCTGTGACAGAATGAGTGTGAAGACTCACATTCACAAGGCAATCAGAAATCATTCACTTCAGATCACAGCTTTTGTCTCCAGCCACAAGCTAGAGATGCAATTTTATCTTGCTGAAGCAGTTTGAAATAGATACCAGTAGCCTGGGTTGGAAGAGTCTACTGGTCCTTACAAACCAAGTTTTACTGGTGAAGCTACTAAACTATTTTAACATACATATAATGCTCCAAGCACACATGGTCATCTTTGCAAACACAGAAATAGCTGCTATCACCTGGCTGACAAATATTGCTGAGGGACAGCTGAAGAATGTAAGCACAGCTATTCTACACTAGCAAGGCATGAAAGTCTTCTCATCATTTCAGCTTTTCATTCCATTGTATTATTATCATGCCATATCAATAGTTGGCCCCATGATGCAAAAAAACATGTGTCACATCAAGAAAAACTGTTTAAGTTTCATTTTACTTTTTCAGGTACTAATATAGATGAAATAGGAAATAAGTTATCAGAATCAAATTATTCCCCAGCCTCAAAAGAATATCAATTATCTTTAGGAACAGATTTAGACCCTTTAGGAGGACATGCAGCTACGTAGGATGTTTAAGTAACTACACAGTATGACTCTAGATGCATAAAATAAAAGCTTCAGAATTAGAAGACCTTAAAACCTAACCCTGCATCCACCTTTAGGATGTCACATTATACCTCAGTGTCAAAGTTCTGCCATCAGCAAAATAGCAAACAACAACAGAGCAACAGTGAAGAATACATAATCTTTCTCAACTGAAGATCTTCACATGCACTAACTCTCCAGCAGAGAGTCTGTCTCAAACTTTTCTCTAGTACCTACACAATAATTCAGGCAATAACATAGGACAAAAGAGGACTGAAGCCTTTCAGGCAGTGCTGTTGAGAAACAAGGACTTCTCCATGTCAGCCAATGCACTCCACCATCCCAAAAAACAGCAGGTACCTCTATGCACAAAGCACTATGGAGGCATCCATCCTGGCTGTGGCACTCAGTTACTTACATTGAGCTATTTTTCACTGAAGGAGGAGGGTGAGGGTCCACTGTCACCTAAGGCAACTCATGATTTCAATGCTTCCTCAAGCAACCAAAAATACCCAGCACTTCTCTCCTGAAGTAAATAGGACACCTATCTCATGTCACAATGAGATGAAACCCCAGCATCAATTTGTATCCTACATCCTACTTCAACTTCTATCTTCTGCTATACCTTTCTACCAAGTTCCTCATGTTCTTTTCCCTTTGCATTTCATCAATTAGATATTTCTTTTCCAAAAGAAACTTAACATTTGGATTTTGGGAGTAAGACTATCCTGGCACACTCTTTACTGAATTGAATACATACATAAAGTGACTGCACTCTCTTCTCTCAGTTTTAGAGCATCCTGTAAACCTGCTGTGATTACCTTAGCCTAATTATAAGCTTCTCCACAATTTCTGGCTTTTCTTCCTGGCTCAAAAGCGAGCATGAAATCCAAAATATTGATGCAAACTAGTAAAATTTCCATCAGATAATTTATCACATGGCTTCCATTTTTTTTTCTAAAAATTTTCTCCTGCAAAGTCACTGGATAGTCATTCTAGATTTCCAAACATGTGGAACAATGACATCAATACCATATTCAGTTAAAACTGGACAACACAAAGGAAACGAATATTTAATATCCTAGACTATCTCCATTTACATCGTGGAGTCCAGGTGTCTCCTCTTACTACAGATTTGATCCACATGCTTAACTTTTAAGCCATGATTGACAAGACTTTCGTGATTATGATGACAGATTAAAGTGTTCATTGAATTTGGAGGGGTTTTATTTCAGTTGTGACAGTAGTGTACTGGGAGACAATGAAATACAATACCGCAGGATTAAAGGCAGCACATAACTAGTCAGGCACTGGTACTGCAATCATCTTGCTCTTACCCACACATGCTGATCACCCATTTGAACATAAAACCATACCCTGAGCAGAGCATATTCCTTTCAAAGTCTTGCTCACGTGCCTCCTCTCATTTCTAGCATAATAAATATATCATCTGACGAGGAGCTTAGTGACAGCTGCCCAAGTTAGTTCTAATTACAAAAAATAATACCTGGCTTTAAAAGGTTCAGTAAGTCTCTATTGCATAACAGCACCAAAGCCGCACAATCTCTACTTACAAGTAAAAGTAAATAAAGAGTGTGCCAGGATGGTCTTACTCCCAAAATCCAAATGTTAAGTTTCTTTTGGATAACATATAAAAGCGTACTTCTATTAACACATCATTTACCTACAGAAAAGGACAAAAAACCAACTGAACACAAACACTTCAAAGGATTTTGTCTGAACTATCACAGGAGATACACAGCTGAAAAAAGAAAAATAAATAATAATAAAAAAACCCAGAAATAATAATGAGCAAGTAACTTGTTCATTTTGGTTTACATCTGAAAGCTGACTGTGAGGTTTTGCAGTGATAGTGGCTTTGGTGCCTAAGGAGACATATATTCAACCTGAAAGATGGCAGTAAAATATTTTTATTATCCTGGGCTATATCCTGCTCCTTAGTCTTGATTATTTCAAACAGCACACTTGTCTGAAAAAAAAAAAGTCTATAAAGAGAATGCAATCCCCCATCCTTTAAACACTCTCATGAGACTATGTTCATGGAATTCAGCAGTGTGTCTTTGATCCATGGACCATTACTTCAGGTTGAGATGTGGGCACACAGTGAATAATGATGATAAAAATAGACTTCAGCAGATGCCAAAACAACCAGGACTTGGACCATCCTTGCTATACAAGCCCCTTTCTTAATTAAAGAGGACAACCAATGCAAGTTGTTCTGGTCAAGCTCAGAGTGAGATTAAAGAATTAACAGATGAAAGATTATTGCATTGCTGAAGTGATTTGTTTCACTATGTGTTTTCAATGCGTCAAAAAATTGTCTAATATAAATGAAAAGCTTCATACATGTCCCACACAGAGAGGCTGCAAGAAGCAGCCCAAGAGAATAGATGCTTCTCAGCTGCTTCTCTGTGACCAGCTGTATCTTCAGTAGCTTGGAAACCATCCAATGCTGTAACTTTGTCAGTCAACTGTAACCCCATGATGAACTTGAAGAACTTAATCCACTCTATTATTGCCTTTTCACAGGTGGAACCAGTGCCCTTTTCTTTTATCAAGGTCTCTCTCATGACATAATAGAGGCTCCAAAAATCTAATGACTGTTCATATGAATTTATATAGATTGTCCTTTACCCATACAAAGAAAATGGACTAGCAGTGCAAACAAGTAAAAAAATAACCCTCCATCTCCAGCAAAGCACATGGAGTTGATCTATCATTTTAGACTGCCAGACACATAAATACACATTGACTCAAGTACACATACAAAAGAGCTTTCTACTTTAAGGCAACTCCAGAGGGCCTTATCAGCTTAGATCGAGGTAAATCTCCCCCTGAGGCTATGGGGCTTTTACTTGGGCAAGTGATGAATTAAAAAATAAAAAGCATCTTGAGATTTGGCTCAGGTTCAAAGAAAAAAAGTGATGGATATACTTCAGGATACATTACCAATCTAACTGCCCTCTAATATACAAGTTTACACATGCTACTGTGTAAATAAGGGTTAAACACCCTCATACAGCAACACTGTACATAGGTAATTACAGCAAGCTATTGTTTAGATTCAAAGATTAGCTGCAAACTTTACTCATAGTATTTTCTGAGTGACATAAAGACATTAATCATGGCTTTATATTGCCTACTTCAACCAAAGAGTTACTTCAGTCCATGAAGTTAATAAAATTCATAGTTAGCAGAAGGCTTTTCTAATTGTGTCCATGAGATGTTCCAGATAAAAAAATAACACACCTCAGTCTCAACAGGGCAACATGCTTTGACTTTCCATCTGAAAAACACAACTATAGCTTCCCAAAATCAGAAACTAGCAATAAAATATGCAGTGAAATGACAGTAATGTAGAACATGCTTGCAAACTTGCAGCTCTTGGCTTTTTTACACTACAAGTCAAGCTACAAGGACAAAGACATGTCCTGCTGGAAGAAATACTGGGAATCTGTCTCTGAGGATCACAATACAGGCTTCAGGGAGCTGGCCATAACAGAATGCTACTCCTTGTACAGATGTTTGAGCAAGAGTTCCATCATTAACCTGCCCAGATGGGACATACTGAAGGTGTCCCAAATGGAATAAACCACCTTTTACAAACATCTTTCTTAGTGAAACCGGACAGTCTGACTTAACACTGTTTCAAAAGAATAGGATGTTGAAAAGCACTGGGCTCTGTATTCACCTGAAATGCCGTTCAGAGTCAATAAATTTATATGGTGCTGTACTTAAATATCCTGGAAGCAGAGTTTACAGGAAGTTAAACATTAACACTTTGCTATGACTTAAGTGTTGCATTTTCACACTTGTCTGGAAAAGGTATATTCATATATAAGGGGAAGTTATAACCCCCACTGAGATTAAGAATCAATGAAAGAATGCTCTTCTAAAGTTTAATCTAAAACTCAAGGACTGAGTCAGAAAGTGAGACATCCTCCTACTCCCTTGCAAGTACTGTCCTAGCAATGGCTGCAGAAAGTGTCCAATGTTCTTCTGAATACAATATATTTGCACAGCTCAGAGAAAAAAAAAAGGCTACAGCTTCACTTAGATCCTAAAATCAGTGGTATGAAGTCATATGTTCCGGAAAAACACAATAACTTGGCAATGATGCTTGGATCAAGCTAGAATTTGCACATGAACCTACTTGGCAAGCCAGACCACATGCTATTGGAATCATTTCTCTTGGATAAAGGCAAAAGACTAACTCTTTGGTGTCAGTCATGTATAAGCATGCTGTGGTCTGGCAATATTTCTCAGACACTAATACAGGGTCATGATCATTCGCTGAACACAAACCCCAAACATCACTTCGGAATTAAGACTACAATATTAACCCTAATCAAAGAGACAGCATGTGCAATCAGCCAAATCCTATCCAAACTGAAAATATGCTTCAAAACCTCTTGTTTACTGCTGCTTTTCAAATACAGCCATGAAACAGACAGTGCCAGAGTGCACATATGTGTGTTCACATACATTTGTACACAACAAACTCACAGAGAAGGAAGATACATTTAGCAGAGCTTTCTCTGCCTCTTTCTATGGGCCACACATTGCCATATCAGAAACTCTGCGTCCTCAGACACATCCAAAGCTAATAAGAGACCACAGAGCAAATATTAACCCATATTATGACAAAGTTCAATGCCTTCACTATAACAGTGAAGGGAAGGAAAGGATTTTTGGAGTTATTTTCAACTCTGATCTTACTTACATGATCTGTTAGTGAGAACAACCAATTCAAGTTGCCCCAACTGAGACCTAAAAATCATCAGGAAAAAAACCTTACAAATTTTGTTAGTAATGATTCAGTCTCTGCTAGAGACAAGTGGCCCATAAAAGCTTCACTGAATTAGATGCAGGTCATGTCAAGAGACAAGTATATGAACAATTTAACACACGGACAACATTCACTAATTAAGTCAGACCTTTACTACTAATCTTTTTGAACTATTGAATAAATTCTGGTGCAAAAGAACATCTACTTAGACACTAAGAGGCTCAATAAGGGTAGTCCATCCACCTTCATGCTTTTCAAACTCTATTCACTATGGGGAGAGTGCTTTGATAGCCAGGTACTGAGATATGTAGCTTTTACCTATTAAAAGAACCATTTGGTGGAGAATGGGAGGTGGGGGAGAAGAATTCAATTATTCAAGTCTCAGTTGCCTGCAGAAACATCATCACTGCCAGAAAATAGCCAGATTTCATCTCTGTTTAGATGTTCAGCAGATTTCCCTGCTCTCATTATCACAACAGTCAAAGAAAAAGACTGCATCTTCACATATGGAGCAAACAATAAATGTAATTAGCTCTCTATGACTGAATTCTGATTTTGATTATTCATTCATTTACAGAGATGCTACTAGAGTATAACAAGATATAAGTAACCTTTCTTCTAAAAACAAAGACAAAAAACCCCAGAAAACAAAAGTGCTGCAGATTTGATCAGAACCTCCCTGAACCAAACATCTTTCTGATTCCTAAGGTACTCTTTGGCCTTGCCTAAAGTCAATCTAAAATGACCTACATAAAAAGCATGCTCACTGGAGCCTCAGCTCCCCTAGTTTTGAAATATGGATCAGGTAACTAATACATAAGGTTGATTAGGACCTGTTATGTAACATCTACTACCAGTTTATTCAATAAAGGCCTGCGCTTTTTTTGGTCAGATTCAGAAAGTATAAGCCCCTGTTGCCAAGTAACAAACTTTCTAGCACCATGTTACAAATATTAGGCATTTGGTGTGCAACTATGGTAATTTCCTCTGCAAAATACTTCAGATCTACAGAAGAAAAGGGGTTGGTAAGATCCTGTTTCTGTTAGTAGCACCATTACTATCAGCATCACTGTTACACTGTGTGTCTTAAGCAACACTAAGTTATTCTTCCAGGGTACAACAAGGCAACTTCCACCATTCAACACAAACTTGTAAGGTGAAAATGTGTACCTTGGATATGCACAAGAAATACTCTGACGATAAATTCACAAAAAGTAGTTGCCTCATTTGTCTGACTGTCAAGCATAGCAAAAACCATCTGAATCCCTCTGAAGAGTTCAGCTACTTACTCCTTTATTTCTTCTTCATAAGCTTAATCAGGAAGCATGAATCCTGAAGTTTTATGCTGAAGCCCACAAGAACAAGCACTGTTTCATTATTTGAGGAAGAACAGCTCACAGTGGTGAAGCCATTTGCAATCAGGTTATTACTTCCACATGAAGAAGCAGATTGAATGTGGAAAAGAGTTTGCTAGCACTAGAAAATTGCAGGTGCTTGCTACCGTGGAGCTCTTGGAAACCTTCATGTATTTATCATCTCTGGTTAATACAGACTGTTCACAGCAGGAAAGTAATGAAATTACCTTCTAAAAGATCCTAAATTGCATGAGGCATTCTAGGATTTTGCTCAATGCCATCTTATAGTTACCCCAAACAGTGACTCTATCATATAGAAAATAAATGCTACTAAATAAATCAGTCCTACCCAAATCAGTTGCCCAGCACACTATGTAAAATCTTCATCACTGATTTTTCCTTGGATCTTAGAGAGCTGAAAAGGTCAGTCATGACTACAAAAGAATCTTTGCACCATACGGACAGAACAGTGTAGAAAATACTAGAGTCCAAAGACCTCATTCCTCACAGTAAAGGTGGAAGTGCTTTTTCTGTTCCTCCCTCTTCTTGCAATCCATTCAGTCCTTAAAGCCTTGTGCAACCAGCATCAACACAAGAATCTGTCTCACTTTTCTGAACTACATCATTCTTTCTTCCTATCCAGTGCAGAAGCATCTTCCAGCTATTTCTTTGCCTTATATAAGATATAAAGGTTTTTGTTCACAAAGAACAACAATGCTAACTGAATTACCAAAGTACCTCAATACCTTTTCCATGTACATAATGAGATCCTCAACACCTTCCATAAGAGTAAAGTGAATAGACTATTACTTCTTTATAATTAACATTCCAAGTTCATTATGCTGACACACAAAAATTAGCAAAAAACACCAAATTGAGAGCTGCAATCTTCTTAATCTGCGTTCACATTCTTGAGAACATCCCAGATTACTAGCAATTTGCCTACTCAATTGCCATGCCATATGTTGAAAACTTTCATCCATTATTATCTGCCTGAAAAATGGGAATTTTTCATTAAAGAGCATGACATGTGGTGTTGGGAATTAGCAGTACTTCAATAAAATAATGAAAATCTGAAAAAACACATAACTTTTATTTAGTCATCTTTGCATCATCAGGACTAATCAAAACTCTCAAAGGAGATTAAATCTCTTTCTCCAACAACATACCAACTAAGTTCCAAAGCCTAAAAAGAACGTGAATAAAAATGGCTCTTCATTCAGGATCCTACTGTATGTGAGAACATTCTGAGGCTTTTCAGTATTTCTAATATCTTTGAAGTAATTTGCTGTATTCCTCATTTCAGGAGGAACTCATTTTGATTTCTCTTGAGAATTTAGAGTATCACATCATCATCATGAGAATTATAAAAATACATAAAAAACTAGATCATCAATCATTCATTATTTATGAATATTTATGACATACTTGGCATATGAATAAAATTTATTTACTGTCATTTCTTAGAGTAACAAAGTCTTGGTCAAGTAAAATTAAAAGGATCTATCTACCTTCTACTTTTCAATGCAGATTGACTCTGCTTCCTCTGATATCAAAACCATTACATGAAGAAAGCAATGTTCAGTATTCACAAATCACAATAATCTGACTCTGAAATGTTTAATAGGATTATTACGTATGAGAATAATATTACATTACTGTTCTTATTGCTGTTTCTGGCAGGCAAGATCTTCCATATCACAGCTTCCAATACAGCAGTGTCTAGTATGGGTTTTAAGTCACACAGAATCACAAAATATCAAGAGATCATCCAGTCCAAACTCCCTCCCAGAGCAGAAACACCTAGACCAGGTCACACAGGAACTTGTCCAGATGGGTTTTGAATGTCTCCAGAGAAGGAGACTCCACAACCTCTCTGAGCAGTCTGTTCCAGTGTTCTGTTACCCAACAAGGACGCGATTAAGAAATACACTCACATACTGCTATTTAATGGATCTAAACAAACTCCTCAAAGCTGAAAATCTTTTGTGCAGGATCATTTGTTTTCTTTTTTTCAAGATTACAATCTCTTCAAACACATTTTTCCATTATTTCAAGGTGAAGACTGACTTCTCAAAGCTCACTACTGCCAGTAAGAGGAATCATTTACCAAGCACTGCAAGGTCTTTAAAAGGACATGTAAAAACATCACATACTGCAGAGCAATAGTTTGCATCAGCCTAGCTAGCTATGGCATGTTTTCACATCAGGGACTTAAAATTATCGCTACAGGAGGCCTAAATGTTTTCTTAATAGTAAACTATCTTCTCCAGGACTTCATGCCAACTCTGCAATAGCCACGTGCAAAGTTGGAGAATGGGATTTTATTTCTGTCTAAAGCAATGGACTCTGAAGACATCTGCAGTTGGGCACAGTGCCCACGCTGGTACAATTACAATGCTATGTCAGCTTCTCATTGTTTAAGGTGATGGATTTCAGATCTGGGCACATTATCGTGATGGAGTGAATGGTATTTTTTTCTTGGAGGCAAGCTGGGGCAGCACAGGACTGTGCCAATTTCAGTGCACTGTAATGTGTTTCTACAGCCTTTTTCCTAGGTAACATTACATAGCAATTTCTGTTGCGTTCCCTGCCAGCACTTTTATCCTGAACAGGTGCTCAACAAATTTTCAGACCATTACGGTGCAATGTATTTGAGAAAATCAAGATTCAAACAGCCAACCCTCTCAACACAACAGCAGCATGCAAATAGACTGGCACATTAAGTTTAACAGGCCCCTCACTGGGATCTCACTCCATTTATTAGGTTCAAGAGCACAGGTTACATCGACAAGGGCAAAAGAACTTTAAAATTTTGAAACAACAGACAAAAGCTGTTCTCAGCAATAACTTCCAGTTGTATTCACTGAAGAGAAGACTTCTGGCTTCTGAATATCTTCTTGTTACTCAGCCACCACAGAACACAGTGTGATCCAAGATATTTTCCCAAGGCTTACTCCTGTTAATTCAGCAATAAATAAAAAAATACCTACGGTATCATGAACAAAATCATAGAATTATAGAATGGCTTGGGTTGGAAGGGACCTTAAAGATCATCAAGTTCCAACCCCTCTGCCATAGGCAGGGACACCTCCCACTAGACCAGGTTGCTCAGTGCCTTGTCCAGCCTGGCCTTAAAGATCTCCAGAGCGGGGGCGTCCACAACCTCTCTGGGCAGCCTCTTCCAGTGTTTCACCACCCTCACCATAAAGAACATCTTTCTTATATCCAGCCTGAATCTCCCCTCTTCCAATTAACAACCATTATTTCTAGTCCTTCCCTCACATACCCTATTGAAAAGTCTGACCCCTGCCTTTCTGTAGGCCCCCTTCAGGTATTTGAGAAGGTAGTATGAGGTCCCCCCCGCAACTCCTTCCGCCTGTCTTCATAAGGCTCCAGCCCTCTCATCATCTTTGTGGCCTCCTCTGGACCTGCTCCAACAGCTCAAAGTCCTTCTTACATTGAAGGCTCCAGAACTGGACACAATACTCCGGGTGTCCATTTGCATACTTGAACTTACAGTCTTGAATAAATCTTATCACACACAACAGCAAAAAAGACTGGATATGAAGTATCTGGTTCAAAGGTACAGTATCTTGTCTGGTTCACAAAGTGGGGAAGAATAGCCAATATTTTAGTTCTCCAGAAATCAAAGCCAGATAAAGAGAAAAAAACAATGCACACCATGCCTCTCATCTATCCCAACCAAAGAGCTACTGCTTAAATGTAATTCACTATGGGTCACTTCATAAAGATTGAGACCATATCAGATTGGTATTAGAGATAAAAAATACAGGTGTGGTCATTGCACTGTAATACAAAACCAAATGCTTTTATAAGTAACTTTAAGAAGACAACAAACTACAAACATCTATGTATGAGTTCTTCCAAAGGTAAGCATGCGAGAAGCTGCCAATGTTTTGAAAAAACATGAAGGGTAAATTCCCAGTACAGACCCTGCTCACAGGAATGTATGAAAAAGCACTGAAGTCACCCAAAAGGGGTTCACAATGAGACAAGAGGCTGTTCCCCACTTCCGCTGCAAAGGCCTGCAGAGTGCAGCACCAACAAACCCTAAATACTGATAAGCTGGCTACTTTCACAGACTTCACTGTGGACCATCTGTGAAACGTGCTTTTAGTACATTCTGAGGCCAGAATACCCTGGAAGGAGACATTTCCCCACTCATAATTCATGTGTTCTGTGTGATTCTGGTCAGGGTCACAAAACCTCTCCAGGTCTCAGTGTCTCTCTGAATGAAACAGGTAAAACCACTCCAAAGCCTGAATGCTGCTGATAAATGCAATGTGTGCAAAGCAGCTTGAGATCATTGATCAATATGCTGTAAAAGAGCAAACTATTAGTTCTTCATTATCTGCTGCTCAAGGCTTGGGAATCCACTTTTAGCAAAACAGGTCACACATAAAAATCACAATAGCTTCACAAACCTTTTAAGGAGCTGGTTAAAAGTCCCACCAGAATTTCTCAGGCACCTCCAGAGCATTATCCGAGTGCCACAAGCAGATTCAATAACAGATCCAGTGGGACAGTAACTTGCATTGAGTTGGGCAGTGGGGGTTGAGGTAAGAAAAGGGCTATCAGACAGTGAGTAATGGAACACCTGCTGTCACCATGAATCCATGCTATACAGTTTCATCACTGACAGCATCAGAGTGTGAGTAATGCTACAGGCCAAACATGGACCTGTCTGTCAACCTCCTGGTGTTGGGACAAAATGTCCCCAAAGAAGCTGATGGAGTAGCAACATTCAAGAAATGTAGGAATCGTGGCTGGATCCCAGCCACTCAGCAATGGAATTAGTGATTCATGCTGTGCACATTATTCTTAAATTCTATGAAACCTTTCATTGTGTGAGACTCCCATACACGGAGTCGATTTGGCCCCTGAGGACTACTCAAAAACCTTTCCCCCTTCTCAAGCTTTTCAGCACTGAAAAGAATATGAACTAATATGTCCCCAGACTGAAGCGTGAGGGCAGACAGAAGTGCACCCAGACATGTGCCTCACTAATGCTGGCCTGATGTGGTGCCAGGCGTGGAGCAAACACACCATTCCCCATCCACCTCCCAGACTATCCTTTGCACAGGTGCAGGACAGGACTCCAGACTATAAGGGAAACAGCATAAGCCCTACTCGTTTGTCATGCACAGGATACATGGTTAGAGCCTAGAGGCCCTCTTCTGTACTTTGCCTCCTCAGCATCTCAAAGGGAAACATTTACACACGCCCACAGGGAACATTACAGGAGCTGGAGCCCGTTAAAATCAACAGGGTTGAATTTCTCTCTTCCCTTTCTACATCACGGTACAGATTAAAAAAAAAAAAAAAGAATATAAATAGTTTTCCTCCAAATCTGATTCAGCAATTTTCAAGTTGCCTTTACTCCAGGAAAGTTTCCACCAGTTTTAAAGACAGGTTTTCTTGCATACAACCTGTATGATTTCTGGTACTCAACTACAGTAGTACATGCTGCAAAAAGGTCAAACAGCTCTACACTTGTTTTCTAAATCATCCTAGATCTCAAAAACCTGAGCATTAGTAGAAAGATATAAAAATGCTTCTTTATCATAGAACCATATATACATATAGAATCATAGAATAGTTTGGGTTGGAATGGACCTTAAAGATCATCGAGTTCCAACCCCCCTGCCATAGGCAGGGACACCTCCCACTAGATCAGGCTGCTCCTATGCCCCTTCAGTCTGGTCTAGTAAAACCCCATCTGGAGTACTGTGTCCAGCTCCAGTACCTTCAGCACAAAAAGGACATGGACCAGTTGAAGAGGGTGCAGAGGGGTGCCATGAAGATGATCACAACGCTGGAACACCTCTCCTACGAGGACAGGCTGAGATTGCTAGGGCTATTCAGCCTGGAGAAGGCTGCAGGAAGACCTCACAGCAGTATCTGAAGGGAAAGCTGGGGAGGGACTGACTATTAGGGCATAGAGCAAAAGGACAAGGAGCAATGGTTTTAAATTAGACTAGGGCAGGCTTAGACTAGATTTTAGAAAAAAATTCTTTACCGTTGAGGGTGGTGAGACACTAGCACAGCTTGGCCTGAGAGGTGGTGGAAGCCTCATCCCTGGAGGCATTCAAGGGCAGGCTTGAAGAGGCTCTGGGCAACCTGATCTAGTTCAGGCTTACTGCAGGAGGTGAAGGATGGAATAAAACACCTTTGAAGGTTTCTTCCAAGTCAATTATTCTATAACACATACATTCGAATTATATATTGCAAGTTTATATAAGGGTAGGAAAAGGATATAGATAGATACACATCTTGGTGTTTAGACCACTTTATATGCTTAGAACTAATCGAGCCTCTGCTTACGAGCAAGAAGTTCCCTGAGAAACTGACTTTGTATGCTGGCAGCACAGTGGTAGTCAGCTCTGAAAGATGACCTTTTGCTTTCTGAAAAGGATTTTAGACAAGCAGCACTGAATCAATAGCTACTGCTCTTCTCTGATATTCTGTAGGCTCTTCACCCAACTCAGAGTTCCTGCCTACCTACAAAGAACAATTTAAAAGAATTTTAAAACATCCAGATTTATCTGAGTCACTGCAAAGCACAAAACCAGCTTGCAGCGTTAAACTCAAAGTAAAAGATCATCTTTTCAGGCACTATTTCACCCTGCCAAAGCTTAATAGCTGGGGAAATACTTTATTTCAGTCTAAGCCATTTGAGAAGAAAAAGCTTCTACAAAACACCTCAGAAAATCAAGATCCTAATCATTCAATTACTTGAGCTTTGTGGCTCTCATCCACATGGGGACAGAGTGATTGCTGTGAAGGGTTGCAAAGATCAGGACCACCTATGGGCAGTACAGAGTTCTCCATTTATTACCACATTCATGACTGGAGGGCTCCAAATAAGTAGCTGCAACTACCATCTTACTGTGGAGCTGCCATTAGCCTGTCTGGTTATTATTCTGCCCAGAATTTTCATTTTCAAAATCCAAACCACCAGGTATAACCTGCCCAAGGCACTGCTGAGAGAAATGAGACTTGACTAAATCTGGCCAGCTCAAACTGACTAGATTAAACCAACATGTGTCAGATAACAAAGGTAACACTTCCTATAACCCAAGCAGGTGGGAGGCCAGAGGGATGACAGAAACCACAACAGCGACCACTAATTAGCCTCAAGGAAGAAGGAAGTCAGAGGAGATTTGCCTGGGGCTGTATGACTATGCCAATGATCTAATGTAGAGCAATAAATAGTTAAGACAATAGTCCCAGGGCAGGCAGAGAAGGTGTAGGGGGAGAAACGTGATACATGGATGTTGGATACCTTGCGGGAGCTGCTGCCTGATGAGAACAACTGGTACACGGAAAAGGCAAGCTGCCATCCACACACCTTGCATGTTGCCTGATTGAATGAATATCCCCATCCCCTGAGCACTGAGGTCTGAACTGCAGAAGCAAGCTCTGCTTTTTGTGTGATACACACGTGTTAGTGCAACAGGTATTACCATTGTATCTGTATATGCCTTTATCTGTCTTGCCAAATACATACAGTTTAGATTTTATAGCCACATAGAATCACAGGATGGTTTGGGTTGGAAGGCACCTTAAAGATCATCTAGTTCCAACAGGGGACAGGGATACCTCCCACTAGACCTGTTTGCTCAGTGCCTCATCCAGCCTGACCATAAACAATTCCAGAGAGGGGGCATCCACAACCTCCCTAGGAAACCTGTTAAAATGTCTCACCACCCTCACAGTAAAGAACTTCTTTGTTCTCTCCAGCCTAAATCCACCCTCTTCCTATTTGCATCCATTACTCCTAGTCCTGCCATCACATATCCTATTAAAAAGTCCTACCCCAGCCTTTCTGTACCCTTCAGGTGTTGAGAAGCTACTGTGAGGTCCCCCCTGAGCCTTCTGTTCTCCAGGCTGAACAGCTCTTTTAGCCTGTCCTCAGAGGGGAGGTTCTTAAAGGGGTGAGGAGAGCAAGTTCTAGGCATTCTTGTGTTGTGCACCACTTGCAGCATGACAAGCTAAAGCCTTTTGCCTTACATCTCCAAAGATGTTTGCTCTTACAAACAATAATTACCTTCAAATGATAGAAAGTAGTGGAGGAGGTCAGAAGAATTTTTAAATTAATGATTTCTTTTGAACAAGGAAGTCTTTTTGCATTTATATAAAGCAAGTATTCTAGACAGAGAAGGAAAGAGCCATAGAAGTGTTGTCAAGCTTTTTCCAAGGTTTAGCCATTTGATAAAACCTTTGATAACTTATTCATTACTGTTTAATCTGCAGCTTTAATCTTCAGACACGTTCCTAACTAACATATTTGCTTTATTTTCTTTCCATATCCTGTCATCACATAATTACTTTTTTAGTTTTGCTAGTGATTTTCTGTATTGATTAGCCCAGCAAAGAACATGTCCATCATCCAAATTTAACTATGCTTATCACAAATAAGTGAAAACTAGTGGGAGGAAAAAACTCCTCATGTTGTTTACTCAGATTAAACTAAAAGGAACATTTCTGGCATATGAGGAAACCATAAAAATATAGGTCTTTCACGTACTGAAATGTAAATGAACACTTTCCTTCATCTCTGGTTTGACGCAAGTGTTACACTAATGGTAATTTATTCCTAAGTGTTACAAAGAAGTACTTTCCTCGTCCCTTTCATTTCAAACACAAACACTTCAGTTTGAATGTCCGGAAGAATATACTAGATTAAAATTTCACTTGAAAGTTTATTTTCTCAATCAGCATCATCTGATCTTATATAAATAAGAAACTAATGAGTTAAGTTGTTTTGAGTATAAAGTACTGAGTGATGAAGGCAGAAGGACATCAGCAGAGAACAGGACAAGCATATGGAAGACAATGCTTTAAGCAGTGTTTCTCAAGAGTCATTTACAAGGATAAACAAACACTTTAAGGAAAAAAGAAAAAGATTATAAATACCTTCTATGACTGTGTTTGCAGACTCATTTCCTTATTTTTTTAATTTTGTGAAAGTGGAAAAAAAAAAATCAGTCAGTAGCAGTGTATGTTTAGAATAAGCTTAGAAAGTCATGGACAGCTTTCAAAAGCAGCTTCTGTCACTTATGAGGCAAACAAATTGTTTTAGGGTCAACCATGTCAACTTTTCACAGCCTAAGTAAAAGGTCTAACACAACTCCCCATTCACCTTTTGTAACAAATGACAATTCTTTTTAGTTAAAACAGTCATTTAACCAGTTTCTCTGGTTAGAAAATTGAACCATTCCAATCTGAAAGAAGGCTGATGCATTTCAACACTTATCTTGAATAGTCTGCCACTGGGCTTCACGTGCAACAGGTAATAAGGATTTTCCAAGGACAGCATTAAGGTGTTGAAACAAGCCCCAAACCTGAGTAGTTGCTAACAGAATCTCTGAAAGCTAATGAACTCCCAATGATACTGAAAGCCATAGTACTTATTTGGGTGCCCAAAAAAGACTGAAAAATCTAATATGTCAGATTATTTCTTCCTGAAATATACCCTCGGCCTGGATGTCAACAACATATAAAAAAGGAAATTTGGTTATCAGTACTGTACTTCAAAATGATGAACCTCTTCTTCATCATTCTCTTTAGAAATTCAGAGTTAAATCTGAAGAAGAGATTAAGCACACATCTGGACTATTATAGAAACACAACTGTCAAACTAGTTGATAAGAAGTTGGTTCATCCCAGTCCAAAACCACAAAAAGCAAAACACGGTGTCATACCTAGAGATTTTTTAAAAACTAGAACAAAGTACAACATTTCCATAAAAACAGATTTTTTTCATTTTATGATGCACGTGTCCACTTACATACTACATATCCAGAGTCCTGAGGAATTATTTTTGTGATTAGACAATCCAGCTACCCAAATTCTTTTACAAGATTTTCATGTTGAGTAATGTTTCATTAGCATTTTTTCAGCACGGAGTCTCATAACTTTTACCTCAGTTTTTTTCCTATTCTAGAGAAAAGGCTCAGAGGGGACCTCATAGTTGCTTATCAATACCTAAGAGGGGGCCTACAGAAAGGTTAGGGTAGGACTTTTTAATAAGATACATGATGGCAGGGCTAGAAAAAACAGATGTAAATTGGAAGAGGGAAGATTTAGGCTGGATATAAGAAAGAAATTCTTTACTGTAAGGGTGGTGAGACACTGGAACAGATTACCCAGAGAGGCTGTGGATGCTCCCTCCCTGGAGGTGTTTAAGGCCAGGCTGGACAAGGGACTGAGCAGCCTGGTGTAGGTGGAGGTGTCCCTGCCTATGGAATTACTGGAATTATTGGATTTGATAACTGCATGGAATAAGATGAATTCTACATCATTATATTTCAATGCAAACATCTATTGAGAGATGAACTTTTTATCTACGAGAACAAGATGAATTTTTAAAACTAGAATTGGATCTGCCCAACTTAGGTGATAAGCTATCACTGCATTTCCTTCAATGTGATCATGGCTCACTGGATCTCTTACTGCATAGAAAAACCTCATTTTGATGTCATCCTACTACTTGACTAATTTCTTTTTTTTCTACATGATACCAGAAAGCTTTTTTAGAAATACAGCTCATAAAGACTATGGCATGTCCCATAGAAGATAATTATCCAAACCATACAAAAAGCAACAGCCTGCTCAATAAACCCACAAGATATTGAATTACTAGTGCAGAACAGTCATTGCAAGAAGTACAAGAAAATAGAATATGATGGATTTATGATAAAATCTTCCCTACCCACATGGAAGAGATACCCTCTACAACTGCAGTATTATTCACTCATAGCTGAAGCAGGGTCTGCAAACCTCAGGTGGAACTTTTTATTAAGGTGAACTTTATTAATTTTTCTGCATCTACACCAAATGCCATCCTACCTAATCACATGCACAACACCTGATTAAAAAAAAGGAAAAAAACTAGCAAAGAGCACCACTATTAGAACTCAGAACTATTAATTCAAATAAAAGGTGCTTANATTAAAGATTTTCCAAGGACAGCATTAAGGTGTTGAAACAAGCCCCAAACCTGAGTAGTTGCTAACAGAATCTCTGAAAGCTAATGAACTTCCAATGATACTGAAAGCCATAGTATTTATTTGGGTGCCCCAAAAAGACTGAAAAATCTAATATGTCAGATTATTTCTTCCTGAAATATACCCTCGGCCTGGATGTCAACAACATATAAAAAAGGAAATTTGGTTATCAGTACTGTACTTCAAAATGATGAACCTCTTCTTCATCATTCTCTTTAGAAATTCAGAGTTAAATCTGAAGAAGAGATTAAGCACACATCTGGACTATTATAGAAACACAACTGTCAAACTAGTTGATAAGAAGTTGGTTCATCCCAGTCTAAAACCACAAAAAGCAAAACACGGTGTCATACCTAGAGATTTTTTAAAAACTAGAACAAAGTACAACATTTCCATAAAAACAGATTTTTTTCATTTTATGATGCACGTGTCCACTTACATACTACATATCCAGAGTCCTGAGGAATTATTTTTGTGATTAGACAATCCAGCTACCCAAATTCTTTTACAAGATTTTCATGTTGAGTAATGTTTCATTAGGATTTTTTCAGCACAGAGTCTCATAACTTTTACCTCAGTCTTTTTCCTATTCTAGAGAAAAGGCTCAGAGGGGACCTCATAGTTGCTTATCAATACCTAAGAGGGGGCCTACAGAAAGGTTAGGGTAGGACTTTTTAATAAGATACATGATGGCAGGGCTAGAAAAAACAGATGTAAACTGGAAAAGGGAAGATTTAGGCTGGATATAAGAAAGAAATTCTTTACTGTAAGGGTGGTGAGACACTGGAACAGATTACCCAGAGAGGCTGTGGATGCTCCCTCCCTGGAGGTGTTTAAGGCCAGGCTGGACAAGGGACTGAGCAGCCTGGTGTAGGTGGAGGTGTCCCTGCCTATGGAATTACTGGAATTACTGGATTTGATAACTGCATGGAATAAGATGAATTCTACATCATTATATTTCAATGCAAACATCTATTGAGAGATGAACTTCTTATCTACGAGAACAAGATGAATTTTTAAAACTAGAATTGGATCTGCCCAACTTAGGTGATAAGCTATCACTGCATCTCCTTCAATGTGATCATGGCTCACTGGATCTCTTACTGCATAGAAAAACCTCATTTTGATGTCATCCTACTACTTGACTAATTTCTTTTTTTTCTACGTGATTCCAGAAAGCTTTTTTTGGAAATACAGCTCATAAAGACTATGGCATGTCCCATAGAAGATAATTATCCAAACCATACAAAAAGCAGCAGCCTGCTCAATAAACCCACAAGATATTGAATTACTAGTGCAGAACAGGCATTGCAAGAAGTACAAGAAAATAGAATATGATGGATTTATGATAAAATCTTCCCTACCCACATGGAAGAGATACCCTCTACAACTGCAGTATTATTCACTCATAGCTGAAGCAGGGTCTGCAAACCTCAGGTGGAACTTTTTATTAAGGTGAACTTTATTAATTTTTCTGCATCTACACCAAATGCCATCCTACCTAATCACATGCACAACACCTGATTAAAAAAAAGGAAAAAAACTAGCAAAGAGCACCACTATTAGAACTCAGAACTATTAATTCAAACAAAAGGTGCTTAGAATAGGCAATTCTACTTTCTAGAGTGTGCTGTAGTCATTACAGAGACAAACTCTATTACAAAGCAGTCAATCTCTGAAGATGTCAGCTGACTAGCAATGAGAAATGCAAAATTACTTAAATCAGCATTATACGACCATCTAATCCAAAACCTCCATAATACACAATTACCCATTTGTTGCTGAGAACTATCTCCTCAAAACTATGACCGAGGCCAGACTGGCCTTTTTTTTCCCTCAAGTAAAACTTAAGTGCCACCCAGCTCTGCTGGTGACTGACATCCACCCTTCCTGATGCTCAAACAGTCCCACAGATCAACCTGAACAGCAACATGATCTTGTCTCTATACAACTGAAGATGACTCATCAGATGGGCTACCTCTCAGCTTAAGAACCAGACCAAAACATCTATAAGGCCAAGAGTCTGTACAATAGTATACTAACAAGTGTGCTAAGCACAGAACCCCTGAGGTGTCATTACTGGGGAAAAAATGGCAGTTCAAGCTGTGCAAAGTGATGGATGCATCCACATGGGCTTGTCCTTTATGAATAATACACGACCATTTCTTTTTATGAAAAGGAAATCATTTCAACTATATTCTGTGAACAAACTCACTGTCAATAAAAAGTGTTTTTAATGAACGTGGAGACAGAGCAGATTGCACTCTTGCACAGAATTTCCCATAAGGGCTAAAAAAGCCCGGGAAGTTATTCTTCAAATGTATTTCTACATGGAAATAACCTGGCACCCAGCCTACAATACAGATATCCTGCTGTCTCAGTCAAGCTATTTTGGGAGGCACAGTAAGTTCTAGAAGCTTCACAGTAACACAAGAAATTTCTCCAGAGATACTGCTTTATATTGCATTTAATAGGGACTGTTTAGAACCTCTGTCAACATCCTTTCTCTCTCCTCTTCCTCTGTAAGGAATAATTTGCTTACAGTGACAGAGCAGCAGAGGCTAAGAAAAAAAACAAAAACAACCACCACAAAAAACTTCACAAGAAGGTTATGCATGCAAAGAAACAAAATGCACTCTATATTTCAGGTCACCATTTGGTCCAAGGACAACATACTAGCTGTTCTGTGACAGCATTCACTTGTAGCCATGTGTATGTTCTTAACTTGGAGACTTATTAAGCCACCACACTCATTTCTCCATGAAAGCCAATTTAACTTCAGTGCTGTATATGTCAGATTCTCCAGCATGCCAATTATGATGCTGGAAATGGATTCACTGTTTCTTGGAAGCAACATTACAGAGAAAGACTGAATAATTCAAAATATTTTTTTTAAAAAAAACCAAGTATTTGCACTTTAATATTCAGTTCTTAGAATTTCTGGAACAGGTTTGTTGACCCACTAGCTAAAGAGGAGTTTCAATTAAAAGGCTAAGAAACAAATGTTTCGAAATATCTATATCTAACAGTATTCAGATAGGACAAAGCTGCATGAACAAAAAGGCTGGCAGAATCAAATTTTATCCTACACAAGAGGAGTGAATTAAAATTAATATGAAAAATCTTTTTCACATCTGCTCATTGCCTGTTCAACTATTAAAAGCAGCAGACAAGGTAAGCTATTTCTCACCTTAAAGACAAATTCATATAGTTTTGAATTTAACCTGATGCCTGAGTGGTTCTGCCAAGTTCTTTTTTGAACCTGTATTTTACCTTTTTTATTATTATTTATACCATACCATTTTTATTTGTTATTTACGCCACAAACCATGCTTGCAGCTCAATGTCCTCCATAATGGCATATTAGGTATTCACACAAAAAAAACCCCCTCATGAATATACTCATCTCTCTAACCCAAAAGCTCTTGGTGTAGCTCTGCAGTTTGGATGTCCCACTGTTTTCTAATCTTTTGGCTATTACTTCACTCCATTTGCTGAAAGACTGTACCCTTCATTTATTTTGTGTCAGCACTGTGATTGCAATTACTTTTCTCCTCCTTTATCAACTGCAGGCTTCCAGTTATCAGCTAGCATAGCTGAAGTTGGGTATTGGAGCTGAAAACATTATTAGGTTGCATTGCTGGAAGAAAAGAAGTCATGACGACATGTCTAGAGTCAAAGCACTGTGGCAAGGAAAAGAAATTTTTTCAGAACAAATTACAGCTCAGTGTAAAGGCAGTCTGCACCTACCATACTTCAATAAAGGACAGAAGTTTGAGACATTAGACTGCACTGAGTAATATGGATTAAAAGCTTTTCTGGTTTTCCAAGCAATTATCTGAAGGATATAAAAAGTCCAGCTCCAATTCTCCCTTTTATTCGTGGTTCATAGTGGGTAGGAATTCATGTATCTTGCTCTCAGATTTTACCTTACCTGTCAAGAAGTAAAGGAACAACTATTTCAAACAGTTCAGTTAACAAGGTTGAGGCTGTATGTTCAGCAACTGTCCATTCAACACATGAAAACTGTAGTCTGCCATATAAAGAGGCACCCCATAAATTATATTCACATTTTTTTCATGGTTACTGCAGGTTCAGTTTTGTAACAAGCTAAAATAGCTATTCCCCCTTACAGGATCATACTCTTGTAGTAGTGATAACTGTTTAATATATGAATATAAACCAATCAGAATACATAACTGACAGATAACACCATATCTCATTTAAAAATCTTCAGAAATAAGAAGCTCATAGAATCAGAATAGTTTGGGTTGGAAGGGAGCTTAAAGATCATCGAGTTCCAACCCCCCTGCCATAGGCAGGGACACCTCCCACTAGATCAGGCTGCTCAGTGCCATGTCTAGCCTAGTCTTGAACACCTCCAGAGCGGGGGCATCCACAACCTCTCTGGGCAACCTGNTACTATGAGGTCCCCTCTGAGCCTCCTCTTCACCAGGCTGAACAACCCCAACTCCTTCAGCCTGTCCTCATAGGGCAGTTGCTCCAGCCCTTTGACCATCTTCGTGGCCCTTCTCTGGACCTGCTCCAACAGCTCAATGTCCTTCTTGTGTTGAGGGCTCCAGAACTGGACGCAATATTGAGGTTTTATCAGCTTCAAATCGTAGAATCATTTAGGCTGGAAAAGACCTTTAAGATCATTGACTGCCAGCACTAACCTACTCTTGCCAAGTCCACCACTCAACCACATACAGGCACTAGCAGTGAGCCCTGGGGAACACCACACATGGCAAGATGCCAACTGGATTGAACTCCATTCACCACCACTCTCTGGTCCCAGCCATCCGACCGATTTTTTATCAAGCAATGCACATGCAAATCCAAGCCATGGGTAGCCAGTTTCTCCAGAAGAATGCTGGGGGAAATCGGGTTGAAGGCTTTAGTAAAGTCCGGGTAAACTACATTCACAACCTGTCATCCACTACGCAAGTCACCCAAGGATAGGACTGATCATGTGCAGTACAGAATCATAGAACAGCAACATAGAATGTGTTGTATTAGAAGGGACCACCAAAGGCCATCTAGTCCACTCCCCCTGTAGAAAGTTGAGACATCTATAACTAGGTCACATGGCTCAGAGCCTCATCAAGTCTGGCTCTGAATGTCTCCAGCAACAAGGCCTCCACCACTTCCCTAGGCATCATGTTCCAGTGTCTCACCACCCCCATGAGTAAAAAACTTCTTCCTAATATCCTATCTATACATGCCCTACTCCAGTTTAAAACCATTACCTGGTGTTCTACCACCACACACCCTTGCAAACAGTCCCTCTCCAGCTTTCTNCACCCCACACCCTTGCAAACAGTCCCTCTCCAGCTTTCTTGCAAACCTCCTTCAGGGACAAATATGAGCTCTCCCTGGAGCCTTCTCTTCTCCAGGCTGAACAACCCCAACTCTCTCATCCTGTCCTCATAGCAGAGGTGCTCCAGACCTTTGATCATCCTCATGAAACCTCCTCTGCACCTGCTTCAAAAGGTCCAAGTTCTTGTGCTGAGGGCTCCAGAGCTGAACACAGCACTCCAGGTAAGTCTCATGAGAGCAAAGAGGCAAAATCACCTCACCCAGTCTGCTGGACACAACTCTTCTGATGCAGCCCAGTATTTGGAACTAGATGATCATTAAGGTCCCTTCCAACCCAAACCATTCTATGATTCTGTGCTGCAAGCATACATCATAGGCTCATGTTCAGCTTCTCATCCACTAGTACCACTAGCTCCTTTTCCATTGGACAGACTGCTCTCAATCACGTCACCTCCCTGTCTGTACTGACAATGAGAACTGCTCCAACCCAAGCACACCACCCTGTACTTGTCCCTTTTTCAACTTCATGAGGTGAACAAAAAATCCACTCCCTAACTTGTCCAGGTCCTTCTGGACAACATCCCATCCCACCAGTGTTTTGACTGCACTGCTCAGCTTAGTATCATCTACAAACCTGCTGAGGGTGCACTCAATGCCACTGTCTGTATTAAATAATACACTGCATTTCCATGATCTTTAAATAGTACTGTAATATCAACCAATTGCCTGGCTTCTAAACTATTTCAGCAGTTTGTTACTACAATTTTCCTTTACATGTGCAGGAAAACTTTTTTATTTCTTACTACTCAAGAGTTTACATTAATTTATATTTATGCATCTAGTACATGAGGTAAGTTTCACAGTTTAGTTAGCAGGTTGTCAGAGTTGAATTAAATAATTTACATCACAGATCTTTGGCAATACATCTCATGCCATCTGTTTGAAAGGTTTAGAGAGCTCAGAAATGAGTCAGACAGAAATATTAATTCTTACTTGCAATGAATATTGTGATACCTCATTTGCCAGGAAGCCATAAGGGAAAGTAAGCTTTGAAGTGCTAATTCATTTCAGACAAAAAAAACCCCAACTATTTGGTTGGTCATATATAGAGTCAGGTGAACAAACTAGAGAAAAATAAAGAACTGCCTTAAAACTATCACAGACTTTTTACAATTCCAGACAATTGAAAAAACTGATAATAAAGAAATGCTTGATTTAGACTGGCCCCATTTAGAGAACTTCAGATGCAATTTTATTCTAGGTAAAGATGCATAAGAAAACCTGTGTTGTAATAACCATCCAAAAAGTTACCCAACAAAGCTACTCTCATGAAATGATGTGTAGAAAGAAAAAAAAAAATCTTATAAGCATTGCTTTTTTTAAGATTAGTAATTTTAAAATATTTTGTCCTGGTTAAGATCAAAGTCAGGGCTCAAGGTAAACTGAGATTGTCGAGCAGACCATGATGAAAACACATATCTCAGCACCACTCACACAGATCAAGCCTTAAATAAGACACCAGCACCCTAGAAATATGGGTGATTCTTTGCTAAAGGATGTCAAAGGATTGCCTAAGAATTAACACATGCACAAAAAGAGCTCAGCACCTCAAAGGAAAACATAAAAACTTGTGCCAGATTATGATGACAAACTTTAATTAGAGTGGCTGATGGGTGGGAATGGTGGTCATGGGGGTTATTGTGCCATAAAGGAAGAAACCATGGTACAAAGTCTGAGGTTTCTCCTCAGATGGTTTGTTTCCTAAGGACAAGCTCTTATTTTCAAGATCGAATTATTTTAATCAAAAACTCTCTCATTTTACTTTAAACAATTTATTGGTGACTTATGATATCACCTCCTTTCTTCTTTTTTTTAGAGTTTTTATGCAATATTCATTACTGCTCATATTATTGCCAATTCTGCACAGAAATTCACCACAACAGCAGTGATATTTCACAGCATGGAGCTATTTCTTATCATTGGGCTGCAGCTGGCAGCCCAAGCAGTTTTAACTTCCTAAATCAATATTATGTTATGCTAAGTAAATAAGAAATGCCATTCTTAAGGCAGTAAATGAAGTTCCTTTAAAACAATGAGGAAACAACATCTGCAGAGGGACAGATGGTCTATTGATTTTCCAAAGATCTCTTCTATGCAGTCGTACTACATCACTCCACAGAAGAGTGTTTGCAAAGGTCCTCATTGCTTTGGACAGTAGTTTATGGGCCTTCATCAAAATCATGTGCTTCCTGAAAAAATCTTCCCGGCCTTACAGCATGCAGCTTTTCTTCAAGCAGACCCATTGTTGCTACATCACTTAAACCTGACACTTTGCAAGACAAAAGCAACCAAGTAAGTCTGTCGGTTCACAGAGAGAGAAGGGGTACTTGACAGCTGAAGTGGAATGCAGAGGTATAAAGCAGGAGAAGACCAAAGGAAATCAGGCATTAGTACATCCACAATTTTTAGAGCCCTAGCTACTGAAATGTATGAGAATCATAGAATGGCTTGAGTTGGAAGGGACCCTAAGGATCATCTAGTTCCAATCTCCTTTTGATAGGCAGGGACACCTCCCACTACATCAGGCAACTCAATGTCTCATCCAGCCTGGCCTCAAACACCTCCAGAGAGGGGGCATCCATAACCTCTCTGGGCAACAGTGAGTCACCACGCTCACCATAAAGAATTTCTTTCTTACATCCAGCCTGAATCTTCACTCTTCCAATTTACATCCATTATTCCTAGTCCTGCCATCACACACCCCATTAAAAAATCCTACCCCTGTCTTTCTGTAGCCCCTTTCAGGTATTGAGAAGCTACTATGAGGTGCCTCCCGAGCCTTCTCTTCTACAGGGTGAACAAACCCAACTCCTTTAGCCTAAACTCAGAAGGCAGTTGCTCCAGTCCTCTCATCATCTTCGTGATCCTTCTCTGAACACACTACAATAGATCAATGTCCTTCTTATGTTGAGGGCTACAAAACTAGACACAGCAGCCCAGGTGGGACCTCACCAGAGCCAGCATGTTCTCTCAAAACATCATGAACATTGCCAAAGCCCACACGCCCAAAGGTAGAAGACACAAGTAACCACCAGCTGTGCTCTAAGTTAGTGAAATGCTTTCTAATGCACAAGAAAGTATGTTTGGATCTAATTTAATTACCTTGTGCACTCCAAGAGAGGTATCCTTTTCCATTCCTCTCCCTTTCAGAATAATAATTAAAGCATTTTTGATCCTAAGTCTAGCTTTGATCCCAAATTTACACCAGCCATCACCACCATCACTTGAAAGCACTCCTATCATCTCTACTCCTTTGTTTAACAAACTTGGAACACAGACTAATCTCACTCAGATCACTTCACCTGTTCCTAAGAAACTTAATACATACAGAGAGGGAGAGACAGAGGCAGAGTGACAGGATGCACCAAGCTCCCTATGCCAGTGAGTTTTTTCATGGAAACCACTACTTGGCAAAGGAACAAACCAGATTACTGAACAATGTGCCGCCCACAGTATTTTGTCTGCAGGGTATTATGTCACAGCAACAATCCTTTCCCTTTCTAGGAGAAGGCAGGCAGGCAGTAGAAAGTAGTTTCACTTTTAGATCAAACAATCTTATTTCCTGGTTGAGAAAGGTAAATCTAGCAGGAAAGGAGATTACTAGGGTTATTGGACAGACGATGCTGATCTCATTCTGCCCAGAGAGTGGAATGTCTCCTTCTCTGGAGACATTCAAAACCTATATGGATGCCTTCCTCTGTGACCTGGTCAAAGTGTTCCTGCTCTGGCAGTGGGATTGGACTTGATGATCTCTTCCAACCCCTGATACTTTGTGATTCTAAAACTTTGGTACTAGCATCAGGTGTTCAAATCCAGTATTTTGATGACTGGACAGAAGGATGCAATACTTTAGTGCTGTATATACATCCATTAAATAATGCAACAAGAGGAAGCTTTTCTCATTTACAACCATTTCATAAGGGCACTCACAGACTCAGAGAATAATTTGGGTTGGAAGGTATTTAGAAGATCATCTAGTTCCAACCCCATTGCCATAGGAAGGTACACCTCCCACTAGACCATGCTGCTCAGTGCCTTGATCAGCCTGGCCTTAAACACCTCCAGAGAGGTGTTATTATTATTCTTAATCATAAGACTAATGTACACGTGCAAGGAATGTAGAATCACAGAATGTCCCAGTGTCTTAGCATCCTCACCATAAAGAATTTCTCTCTTATATCCAGCCTAAATCTACCCTCTTCCAGTTTACATCCATTATTCCTAGTCCTCGTCTTCAGTAATCTTCCAGCCACTGTTCAATACCAGGTTTATATATTACATCATACTCAAAGTGAGAGAGAAATTCTGGAAGTGCCATATGAAACATGAAAAAATATGAAGCACAGCAGGAGTTGTTTTGAAGCAAAACCAGAGCTCAACCAATTCCATTCATGGCTGTGAAGGAAAAACATAAGATTTTTACCCTCAATACAAAATAAGCTGTGTTTTATTCCACAACAGAGGCTTTAGGAAAACACACTGCTCCACTTGGCTCCCCTGTCACAGGCTACTCAGCCTCAGGGGCATGTTGTTTAATGATCAAAGCTAAGGGACTGGGAATCAAGCCACCTGGCCTATTTTAAAACAAAATAAATAAATAAATGGATTAATTGATTAAAAATAGGTTGGGCCTGTTACTTGCTCACATCCTTACCAGAACAGTTGCTCACAAGGGCTTTGCACTTGTGCTGCACCAACACTACTAGGCCCAGCTTCAGCCGCCATCTTCTCCCATTGTCAGCCTATGGCTGATTCTTTGTATATAAACCTTTACCAAGGGGAAGATCAGGAAAGAAGTTGCCCCAGGAAGCTGCCAACTTTCTTTTCACTTTGACAGAATCAGAAATGGTAACTGAAACCTTCCTTTGGAGTGACAACTACATACCTGCCACTAGATGTGATGGCCCCCAAGGAGAATAGAACAACAGTGTCCTTGCATCTAGGCCTTTGCCTCCTGAAGGTCAGATTTTTAGAGTTTCAGCTTTCACAAAATGTTGATGTAGGACTTCTTGGGATAGGGCTTCATTTAATAGGACAGGCTGAAGGAGTTGGGGTTGTTCAGCCTGGAGAAGAGAAGGCTCAGGGAGGACCTCAGAGTGGCTTCTCAATACCTGAAGAGGCCTACAGAAAGGCTGGGGTAGGACTTTTTAGTAGGATATGTGATGGAAGGACTAGGAGTAACGGATATAAACTGGAACAGGGGAGATTTAGGCTGG
>VZTY01008125.1:102309-113493 GCA_013400935.1 Turnix velox | reverse complement strand
CCTATGGCTGATTCTTTGTATATAAACCTTTACCAAGGGGAAGATCAGGAAAGAAGTTGCCCCAGGAAGCTGCCAACTTTCTTTTCACTTGGACAGAATCAGAAATGGAAACTGAAACCTTCCTTTGGAGTGACAACTACATACCTGCCACTAGATGTGATGGCCTCCAACAGCGTCCTTGCATCTAGGCCTTTGCCTCCTGAAGGTCAGATTTTTAGAGTTTCAGCTTTCACAAAATGCTTTAAGTTGAGGTAGGACTTCTTGGGATAGGGCTTCATTTAATAGGACAGGCTGAAGGAGTTGGGGTTGTTCAGCCTGGAGAAGAGAAGGCTCAGGGAGCACCTCAGAGTGGCTTCTCAACACCTGAAGAGGCCTACAGAAAGGCTGGGGTAGGACTTTTTAGTAGGATATGTGATGGAAGGACTAGGAGTAACAGATATAAACTGGAACAGGGGAGATTTAGGCTGGGTATAAGAAAGAAACTCTTTGTGGTGAGGGTGGTGAGGCACTGGAAGATGTTGCCCAGAGAGGCTGTGGTTGTCCCCTCCATGGAGGTGTTTAAGGCCAGGCAGAACAAGGCACTGAGTAACCTGGTCTAGTGGGAGATGTCCCTGCCTATATAAAAGGGTTTGGAACGAGATGATCTTTAAGGTCCCTTCCAACCCAAACCATTCTATGAGTCTAAGTTCCTTGCATGTCCACGTTAGTCTTATGATTAGGAATAATAAGCATAAAGCATAGGTTTAGACAAATATTCAGGTTCAGACCTTCCAAAGACCACATCTCTCCTCTAGCTGAAATAAGAGTCAGGAACCTCTTCAGATGGTTCCTGTGGTAAAATTTGGTCCATTCCATGGATGCTGATCTCAGAACATGTAAAGTAAAACAACCTGAATCATAGAGCTATAGAATGATAGAATAGTTTGGGTTGGAAGGGACCTCAAAAATCATCTAGTTCCAATGCCCCTGCCATAGGCAGGAACACCTCCCACTAGATCAGCTCAGTGCCTTGTCCAGCCTTGCCTTAAACACCTCCAGGGAGGGGGCATCCACAACCTCTCTGGGCAACCTGTTCCAGTGTCTCACCACCCTCACCATGAAGAACTTCTTTCTTCTCTCCAGCGTAAATCAACCCTCTTCCAATTTACATCCTTTACTCCTAGTCCTCCCATCCTGTACCCCCTTAATGCCTCAGGGAAGCATGAAGAACCCTGCATGAGAGATGATGCTATGTGGGCTGAATAAATTATATCTGCATGTTACAGGTTGTCTATACACACTTGTGGCAAATGAAATAATTAGGAGATTTGCTTTATCAATGATGAAAAGGTAATGATAGCTTAAAATCCTTATACATTCAGATCCACTATGACCAGCATCCCATTAATAATGCCTTTCTAAATTTTTTTTAAAGCAGACTGACACTGAGGGTCTCCTCTTTGGGACAGGTTTTGGCCCAAATCCTCTTCATTTTGATTGAGACAGCTCTCAAGCTAATATCATTGTTTAGCACCAGCAAAAGAAATACTGAACTACTGAACACATTCTGATACCTGACTTATTTTCTCTCTTTATTTACAATAAGATGCTTCATCTCATAAAGCAGCAAGATGTTGGCCTCATCCCATGACTACCATGCTGCGTTTTCAGATCTAGCACAGTCACCCTAGAGTTGTGGGAAGTCATTTTGCATTTCTCATTCTTGATGGAATACAGATGGAATTGGTATTTCAGATTTCCACTTGTGTAAGGGAAGAATAATTTAAAATAATAAAGTTCAAGGGCCAGATGACATGCAAGGAAAGCAACTGTGGGAAAACCTTGGACAGCACGAGACTAAAGGAACAAACTGACAACAGAACAGGCCACATTACAGTAGGCTGCATGAACATAAGAGTTTTCTTCACTGTTTTAAAATAATTAGACAGTGAGATCTTCTAAAATATCCTCATACTTAAGCACCAAGCTACATTTGCTCCTTTTAAAATGCATAGTAAATGTATTTATTGGCACTAATGCTTTTATCTCCCACTTTTCACTGTGAAAGCAGTCAGGCAAAGATATGATCACCTTCTACAAGTTGACTTCATTTAATGAGCAAAGGCTCTGAATGCAAATAGGAAATTCAAGAGTGTTTCTGACAGAAAACAGTAAAACTGGAGCTACCTGAAAAGTAAGGAAAATGTTCAGATTTTATTTAACCTTGTACTAAATTAAGAAGAGCATTGGGGTTCTTGATAATTGTTTTTTCAGCCTGGAGAAGAGAAGGATCGGGGGGACCTCATAGTAGCTGGGGTAGGAATTTTTAATATGATATGTGATGGCAGGACAAGGAATAATGGATGTAAATTGGAAGAGGGGAGATTCATGTTGAATATAGGAAAGAAATTCTTCATGGTGAGACTATGGAATGGGTTTCCCAGAGAGGCTGTGGATGCTCCCTCTCTAAAGGTATTTAAGGCCAGGCTGGAAGAGCCACTGAGCAACCTGGTCTAGTAGGAGGCGTCCCTGCCTATCTCAAAGGTCCCTTCCAACCTAAACTATTCTATGATCATTCTGTGATTCCATGTTTATCTGAGTATCACAGTGCCATACAATTAAACTTCACTTGTTGTATATTTACATTTATCTTCACTTGACATGAAGTTTTTTTCCCTAAACTACAACTAAACCCATTCTGTTTCTGCAGTGAGCACAAGACCCAGAGGGTCTTTTTCCTAAGTATCTTACAATTTCACTCAATACCAAATGGAACATGAAAACGGGTAACTTTAGAAAAGGAACAAAATAACACAAAGACCAGAACTAGAACTTTTTTAAAGTGCTTCCCTGCTGTCTTTCTTAATAATAAATTAATCATCATATTTATAATTCTAATTAGCTGTCCACAATCTTGCCTGGACCACTCAGACTAGTAGAAAAGAACTCTGCGAAGGGTAGTTCCCTTCTGTTGCCTAAGGGACAGTAATCTCATCTTCAGCTGATAGTTTTGAAACTCACATTTCAATTGGGTATCAATGTAGTATCACAACTCAAGACATCCCAACAGACCCTGAAAACATGAGCCGGTAATGAAATGTCCTCTATTGTCCACAGCAATACAGCTGTTACCAAAACAATTACACCACAATATTTGTATTTTAATTTCATTCAGTTAGTGCCATGGTAAAATCACAAAAATATCAAGAATAAAAGGCTACCTGGTCCTGAATCTCATTACTTTAAGATGCAGCTATTCTGTTTTCTCACAATGTCCCTCAATATTTCCTTCCTCTAGAAAGAAATCTAGGTGTCTCCTCAATTTTCCTATGCTTTTACCTCCAGAATAGCTTCCCCACAATTTAATCCATATGTTTATCATCATCTCATGGAACACCCCATAGCCAGAACAGAAATACATTAAAGTTTCCCCATCCAGCTGACATATGGCTGCCTCTCTGCTCCTCCTGGGCCTTCCCTGCACACTGTGATGACTGAGCTACTGACGGAGCTTTCCCTTCTCTCCCCAGTGAGAAATTTATAACCAGCAGCCATCTGTGTGTCATTTTATTAAAAAACCTGTGCTGAAGCTGCAAGCCTTTTTTAAAAATATAAATTACATTAAATATAGCCCTTTTTTATACTATTAAAATATGAGTTATTTCCTTAAACAATGAGAAATGCTTTAAAAGCACTATTATCCAACACCAAAAGACCAATAATACAATTTCAGGAGCCCAAGTCTCACATATGTTGCAGAAGTGTGTAAACAGGGCAGACCCAAGCCCTTATAACTGAGTTTGTCAGAAATTACTCCTCTTAATACACCAGTACATGGAAATTAACACAAAATAACCCATTTAATATTTAAGAGCATTAAGTCATTCCAAGAAAAATTAGTTCAGCCTTCAATTACTCCCAATAATTCAGTGTTCAGAGGAATCATAGAATCATAGAATGTCAGGGATTGGAAGGAACTTCAAGATATCTAATCCCATCCCCCTGTCAGAGCAGGAACACCTAAACCAGGTCACACAGGAAGCTATAATAATACAGGCAGGTTTTTAATGTCTCTTGGTAGCCTATTCCACTGTTCTGTCACCCTCACCATGAAATAGTGGGGGTTTTGGCCTCATATTTCTGTGGAACCTCCTATGTTCTAGCTTGCACCCACTGCCCCTCATCGTATCATCGGATGTCACTGAGAAGAGCTTGACTCCATTCTCCTGACAGTCACTCTTTACATATTTATAACCATCAATGAGGTCATCCCTCAGTCTCCCATTCTCCAAGCTAAAGAGACCCAGCTCCCTCAGCATTTCCTGTTCCTTCCACTCGAAGAATTGCTACAGCTGGATTAATAGAGAAAACCCACAGCATCTCAAACAGCTAAGTCTTCATTGCATTTTTCTGATTGAAGTTCATTTGGCTACCTGATTTTCACTGAAATCTTGAAACAAAACAGCATAATATCAATAAAAGAAAACTGATGGAAAACAGAAGAATTCCATCTTGGAACCTGGCTGCCAATTTTGTGATACTTCAGAACACTGCCCTTGCATGGCAGGACCATCAGTACTTGCAAAATTATGAAGAACAGGGACTACCCTCTATGAACATCTATTACATCAAGAGAGCATCTGGCCACTCTGAACAGATGTAATTTAAATTCTTTGTATTTGAAGCAGATCCATCCATGCAGTTCTCAGGACTACAAGGAAAAAAATCCTAAATTAAATCAGAACTTGACTTCTTTATTTTGCCCATATACTTGAGAGCAAAAACAAAAGGAACTTAAGAGAGTTATTTAATCTCTGTGCTAACTGTCTCACAGTCTAGTTAACTCCACAGTAGAAGTTAACCTTCCACTTGACCAAAGGGTCACAGATTAAATTACACTGTAGAAATGGAGAGAACTTGGGCATAAGAAATTACTTAATAGATCATTAAAAAAGATCATTTGGGTATATCTACTTAAAGGAAAACTGCATCACCAGTGATTTTATTGAGGCAGAAGGCATGAAATAGTCCTGTAAGTGATGACTGAGAAATAATTTCCCGTCTATTTTGCCACACTACATGACATGTTGTTTAGGCACATTCCATTAAATATTGGTCTGAAAAAATCCCTCAGTAACTGAAAGGGTTTCTAAGGAGCTCAGAGCACTGGAATTTCAAACCCCATAGGAGAACTCTGTAAGAAAGACAGATGTGGTCATATTCATGAAAGCTTGTTTTCCATATTCTTAATCACCTCCAGACATGGTAGAAGTCATATTGTGCAAGAAAGATACAGTAACTTATGCTTTGTTTGCTGCCTACATTCCAAGTAAGGATTAAGTATCTGTTTGGGAACCAAAAAAAACCTCATGCTTTATCAATATCTAGAGAGTTCCCAGGATTGATAACTTAACTAAACATACTTGAGAATTAACTGTTTTTCTCTTGCAGAAACTAATTGTATCATTTACTAACTACAAATTCTCTTTTACAGGCTTTTGACTACTTTACTCATTTAAAAGAAAATAACCTGAATCTGGGATCAATAGCACCAAAAGTCCCCCTCTCAAAGGCAATCAAGTCAGGAATTAATTCCTATTACAATTTAGATGAAGCACACAAAAACCTTCTTTTTCTGATGCTCAAACTCTTTTTAAGTGAAAAGCTTAAGAAAAGGGAAAAAATAAGCAAAGCCTTCTATTAGTTTTTCTAAATAAAACAATTTGTTAGCATAAATAATACTTAATTCTTTCCTTTCTCTAGTATTTTGAGGCAATTGTTACCAACTGAATGGACACATGAATAAAGCCTGCTGTCAAAAAATGAATGAAGTCTGAGACTTACAGATGTTTTTATGAGGAAAGAATGATTAGCAGGTGAAGTCAAGTAGACACTGGCTCATTAAGCTGTCACATTACATTTCATTATTGTCTTTCAGTTTCTGAGGAGATAAGAACACTAAATATTTACTAAATTACCATTAAAAAAATGCTCAAAATTTTTGCCAATAAAAATTTGCTCTCATGACACAGAGCAAAAAAAAGAAAAATTAATCTGCATCTCTCTCTTTGCCTTTCTTTTAGAAGAACACGAAGAATAACCACAAACACCATACCATACTCACAGGGTACTACTGTTGACAACTGAAGACAACAAAAAGAAACGGCATATGTTGATTAAATCAACAAATTTGACTCTACAAAATCAAGGCAACCATGGAAATAAGTCTAATATATTAAAAAAAAATAAATTGCCAATCAAAAGCATGTTGTTAGCAATTTTCACTGATCATAAAAATAGCCACTGCTCAATCTTTTATAATTGGAATGCAAGTCAAGTCTGTTCTTGAAAAATTTTATATCAGCACATTTCAGCACCCACATTAATATTTATTAGGAGGAAGCATAACAAATACATCCTTACTGATTCACAAGGCAATATCTTTAATTGAAAGAGATTTTCAACTTGTATTCATAATGTCTTCCTTTCTTATGTCATTTCATTAACCAAGAAATAACAGCTCAGTCATTGAAACTGCAAGACAAACGAGTGCGAACTGCAAGTTTTTGCAACTTTTGGATACTTAACTTCTTAATTGTTTTCCTATAGTCGTGTTACATAAACCCTTTCCTTTTACCACCTTACAATGAAATCAGGTGGCTCTTCTCAACACCTGAAGGAGATCTACAGAAATACTTTTCAATAGGGCAGAGGATGGCAGAACTAGGAGTAATGGATGTAAATAGGAAGAGGGGAGATTTAGGCTGGAGAGAAGAAAGGAATTATTTACTGTGAGGGTGGTGAGACACTGGAACAGGTTGCCCACAGAGGTTGTGGATGCCCCCTCTCTGGAGATGTTTAAGGCCGGGCTGGACAAGGCACTGAGCAACCTGGTCTAGTGGTAGGTGTCTTTGCCCATGGCAGGAGGATTGTAACTAGATGATCTTGAAGGTCTCTTCCACCCCAAACTATTTTATGATTCTGCTATAGGTTATCTGGTTTGGTTGGGGAGGAAAATTCTGTGTAACTTTGATTTATATTGCATCCTACACACAAATGCAGTGACAGGACAAGGTGCAATGCTTCTAAAGTAGAGCAGGGCAGGTTTAGATTAGACATTAGAAAGTTCTTCACCATGAGGTTGGTGAGGCTCTGGAACAGATTGCCTAGAGAGGTGGTGGAGCCCCATCTCTGCAGGCATTCAAAGCCAAGCTCGATGAGGCTCTGAGCAACCTGATCTAGTACAAGATGCAGGGGGACTGGACTAGATGACCATTGAAGGTCCCTTCTAACTTTAATATTCAAACTTTAATATTAAGCACTTTACTTTGTCAAGAAGACATCTCTCAAAACACAGGTATCTTTCCTTCAAAACTTTACTTACAATCATATCTTACCCTTGATGACTGTCATTCAAGACCAATCTTTTGTCAGATTCACTACTTCAGTCAGTATCTGAAATTGTCACTTGGTAAGGCTGATAATTATACCTCCAATGCTAATACAAGGGACAAACTAAGGCTCCATATTGTTTTACACCAGCTTTGTCAAAAGCCAAATTGTGGAAAAGTGCCTTGATAATCATTGCCTTCTACCCATGCTGAAAAGCCCTGGAAAAGGTGCATTAACAGAACGTTAAGTCACATTTCTTGATCTTCATCTCCCACTGCCTTTCACTTCCCTGTACTTTTCCCTAATAGAGTTCTTCAGAAACAATGGGGGAGTTAGTGATTACTGTAATTTCTTTTTATCCTGTTTATTCACTGCAAAGTGAATGTGGTAAAGAAGAGTCTACAGCTGTAATCATGTGTCATCTAAGTTCTGGATGTTATCAAATCTGTTGCCACAAAAGCTACAGGTTATCTAGATTGTTTGACACTGTGCAAGTCTGAATGATTGCAGGAAAGCAGAGAGCTTCAGACACAACTGTCACTGGGCAGTGATGTGTTGACAAGGTGTTTCTTTGAAACACATTTTCTCAGAAGTCTTCCACGGTCAGGATAAAGAGGAGCAACTTAGGCAGACAGCAGATCCCCATGAGACTCCAGGGCAGGCTGGCCTCAAGAATTCTGCTGACACATGCTGATTTCAGCATTTTGTCAGAGGAAATCATTTCCCAAGTTAACACTTCAAAGGGCTGGTGGAGAAAGAAAAAGGCAGACTAAGAAGCTCCTTCATCTAACTCTGGTCTGGGTCTAGACAGCTTGGCAAGCAGTGGGCTAAATGAGAGAAGCAAGAAAAATTACTTCCTCAGCCAAGCATAGATTGATTGTGCTGCTTCCTTTTCCTCTTGTGGACAGCATAAATTACTGTCACAGGATAGGGACCTCAAAGTCAAACCCACCAGCTATGAAGGTAGGAAGGCAGCTGCAGGAAGGAGAGCTCTGCTGCCACTGTCACACTACCCTGGCAGGTGGCAGAAAGAGGACCATCCTGCTTACGCCCAGAAGATCTGACCAGTGGTGGAGAGCTTAGCTCAATGCCATGGATCATCCTGGGAAGATTTCCCTGATAGTACTTTAGCACTCAAGCCACCCTGTCCATCACTATCCCACCTCTTCATGTTGTAGATTTGGCTTATTTTCTGGTGGTTGTTATTTGAGCTTGGCTTTTTTTCTGGGGAGCAGCATCACTACTGCCTTAATCAGTAAAAGCATATTTGAGGTATTAAAAGACATGAACTTGAATCCATTTATCAGACCAGCTCAGTCAGCACAACAACCAAAACAAAGTAGAAATAAGAATTATCTACGCTTCACTTCTCAAGCTTTCAATTCAGTTATTTTTCTGGTTGCTACCATTTCTAACTAGAAATGAAATGGTGGTGAAATGTAATCTTATCTATTAAAATACACAAAGTAATTAGATCAGAGTTAAATAGACTAAAGCTCACCTTCAGATCTGAGAAGAAGAAAAAAGCAGTAAGAGAAATTCTTACAACAGAGAATCTTTTAAGTAGGAGTTATTAATGACGATTATAAAAATCTCTCCTATGATGTGAGTATTCACTTTCTTAATTCAATATCTCAGTATTGGGATTGGGAAGGGACCTCAAGAGATCATCTAGTCCAAGCCCCCTGACAGAGCAGGAACACCTAGAGCAGACCACACAGGAAGGCATCCAGATGGGTTCTGGATGTCTCCAGAGAGGGAAACTCCACACCCTCTCTGGGCAGCTTGTTCCAGTGTTCTGTGACCCTCATTGGGAAGGAGTTTCTTCTCCTATTTCTGCGGAACCTCCTGTGTTCCAGTTTCCACCTTGTCCTGTCCTGCCATTGGAAGTCACTGAGAAGAGCCTGGCTCCATCCTCCTGATGGATATATGTCCATATTTATAGACATGAATGAGGTCACCCTTCAGTCTCCTCTTGTCCAAACTAAAGAGACCCAGCTCCCTCAGCCTTTCCTGATAAGGGAGATGCTCCAATCTCGTTGCTGAGCATAGAAAGCTGTGTAGCCCTCAGGGCAACAGTTAATTAGGTAACAAAAACATTTTTCTTAAATAAAGTATGGGTGGCAACATTCCTTCCTAGGTCTCCTTGAGCAAGTCTGACAGCTTACAACTCCATTCAGCTTTCACTATCCACTCTTAGAGCATCCCCACATCCCTTGCATCAGTTGATTCTAATATCAAACTGAGAACAATACTTTTTTTAAAAAAATAAATACTGGAAACTATCCACTCATTTATCAGATCATTAAAAGACTGTGACCACCTTCTTTGGTTTAGTAGGTAGGCATAATTGATCTTGAATCTTATTTTCCTATAAGAAATTAATCCTGAGAGATTATATAAGCAAAAAAAAATAGTAGTAAAAGACATCTATTAATTCAAATTATTAAAAATTTCTGCAATTCTGTCAGTGTTGCAGAGAATCATCTCCTTGCATTCTATCTGAATTTCTGGGGCTGAGGCACATCCACTCTCCACAAATACCCTTCAGTCAGGCTCTGCATTAAGATAAGCACACACCTAAAATGACTCAAAACTCCAGAGGCTTCAGCACTGAGTCAAGACACGTATGACAAGAAGCCTGTCTCTAGCTTGATGATTTTATTAATCTATAAATACCCTGTTTCTTTCAGTCAAACGGTTCCAGCAGTTTACCTATTAATAAAAATCTACCCATCAAGACAGCATAAATAAATGAATTGACAAGATGACATCTGAAGTTTCATATTTTTCTTAACCCTGGATGAACAGCAAAAGAAAAGGACATTTTTTCTTTGTACAAAGAAATGTAACAGCAGTACTGGACAACTGCAAATAATCTCTTCCCAATGATGAATTTCCCTGAACAGCTACGGGGGGATAAAAGTTACCTTAACAGAACAGGAAGACAACTTGCTCCTTGAATCCCCTGAAGACAGAAGCAAATTGTTTTGTAGCAATGGGGAAAGATTTGCCATGAATGTGCAAAACAGATCTTTCCTCCTTGATACAGACAGAGCTACAGCACCACAGTTTCAGTGATCATGATTTTTACTCTGGTGATATGAAAGTTCTTTACTTTTTATCAAGTATGCAATTATTGAATTGTCATTTGCAGTTGGCAAAAAACCCACACCAACCTACCTCTAAACATTATCTATCTGGTTATTAATTGAAAAAATTTAATATCTTTAGCCATACAAAATAAATGTTCTGTTCTGATGTTAAACAATCTCCTTTTGAAAACATCAGTATCACAGAATAAATTATTGTTTACATCTGTTTTTGTTTTATCAAGTCTGCTTCCAAATTTCTACTTCTCAAAAGCACATTCAGCGAAGTCACTCAACTGAGTGATTTCCTACTCAACACTAGGAATAAAGAACCTATCACCTGGTTTTAAATTATTGAATCTAAAAAGCATTTCCAGTTGTAGCACTTCCAGTTAGAATGGGTTTACACCATTCTATACACATACGCTTTATCATCAGCCACACTCCAAAATCACTTCTTACATTTATTCACATTATGTGTTTATTATGTTTGTGTTCTGTGTAGACTTCTTTTTGATTGCTGAAGAGGTAATAAGAACCCAACGACGTTCCAATATGAAAGTGAGAGGAAGAACTAGAACCTAAGTATTCAGAAGAATGTCAGATACAGCTGAAAAGCCCAGAAAGCTGCACTTAGAGAATCACAGAATGGTTTGGGTTGGAAGGGACCTCAAAGATCATCTAGTTCCAACCTCCCTGCCATAGGCAGGGAAACCTCCCA
>VZTY01008125.1:70517-95378 GCA_013400935.1 Turnix velox | reverse complement strand
CATCCACAAACTCTTTGGGAAACCTCTTCCAGTGTCTCACCACTCTCACACTAAAGAATTTCTTCCATATCTCCAGCCTGAATCTCCCCTCTTCCAGTTTGCATCCATTACTCCTAGTCCTTCCAACACATCTTATTAAAAAGTCTTCCCCTGCCTTTCTGTAGGCCCCCTTAAGGCATTGATAAGCTACTATGAGGTCACCCCGTGAACCTTCTCTTCTCCAGGCTGAACAACCCCAACTCCTTCAGCCTGATCTCATAAGGCAGTTGCTCCAATCCTTTGATCATCTTTGTGGCCCTCCTCTGGACCCGCTCCAACAGCTCAATGTCCTTCTCATGTTGAGGGCTCCAGAAGTGGACAATAGGCTCACGTAGAACTAAGACTTGGCATGGAGCTTTGAACTTCTCATCAGAGGAACCTATCACACATTAAAGCTGCTGAACTGCTTTTGCCATTGACTACAACGAGCTTCTCCAAAGCTGAGCACAAGGTAGCACAAACAAAACCAGATCTAAAGCTTCTGTAAAGCCAGCATCAACACCTGGAAACTTCATTTGCCATTGCTAAACTTCATGAAGAACAGCTATCTGACAACTCTGAAGTTCTTTCAACTAGGAACAAGAACTTATCATTATGAGGATTAGCCTCACATTTCAATATGCATTAAATATAACAAAGGCTTCAGCTATCTCCCAAGTCTGATTGATTGTTGGGGGATGGGCACAGGCTAGGGAGTTAACGACGACCATCAAGTTCCCGGAGCAAGACAAAGACAGCGATGAGGCCTGAGGCAGACCTCGCCAGGTTGGAGCCATAGCCGCGTGATTTCCTCGGCGGCCTGGGGGAGGTGTCAAAGAACTAGTGAACAAGGAACTCGTGGTCAACTGTACCGGAAGGGGGAAAGAGAGAAACCGCAAGGGAAGGGTTTTACATTGATGGATGTAACATGTGACCAATCGGAGTGAGTAGTGGGCATGGTTAACCATAGCTGTATATAAGCTTGTCTGATGCTCTCAATAAATGGATTCTGGCTGATCACATTGATCATGAATGTCAGCCCCTTCTTGCGTTAATTGGTAGCAGGGATCATCTTGGTCAATAGTTGTTTAGATCACCCTCTTTCCAGTACTCCTGAGTGAGCTGAATCTTTGTTAGCATTACTCAAGCAGGGCGACTACCTCAAATTTTGTGCCATGCTTTTAGCTCTCTGCTACTGAGAGAAAAGGGATTGAATCAACAACTGCACCCAGAAGAACCCTTTCAGAGAAAAATCTGGAACACTGCCAAATGCAAAGTCACCTCTTCAAGAACTAAGCACAAGAGCAAGTACTATGATGGCAGAACCTTATCAGAAGTAGTTATGAGTATGAATAACCATAGTTGCGGTTGATCACCAGTCAAAGAGGAGCATCTGCAGATGCTGCAATTGGAGCAACATCAGCTTCTGTATATAGTGAGGTAACATTTGTACTTCATATCATGTTAGTTAGGTCATTACACAAATTAAGTGGTCGCTACTAGTTTCAATCTTCAAATGCAAATCTGACAACTTGGAAATGGTTCAGAGAACAGCTAAACAGTATTATTCAGGACTTGGAAATCTGCCTTGGAGTGAAAAGCTTAAGCACTTAATCTATTTATTTTATCAAAGAGAAGGTTAAGATGTGACCTGATTACAGTTTATAAGTAGCTACACATGAACAGATTCTTCAGATTAGACAGCCATTTACTTCAACAGAGAAACAGCTAAATCCAGAGCTGGGAACAAGGCGAATGCATGATTTTTTAAATGAGATTAATTCATTATAGAACCATAGAATATTCATAATAGAATCACAGACTTGTTAGGGTTGGAAGGGACCTTAAAGATCATCTAGTTCCAACCCCTCTGCCAGGGACAGGGACACCTCCCACTAGACCAGGTTGCTCAGTCCCTTGTCCAGCCTGGCCTTGAGGACCTCCAGAGAGGGGGCATCCACAGCCTCTCTGGGCAATTTGTTCCAATGTCTCACCATCCCTCCACCGTGAGGAATTTCTTTCTTGTATCTACCCTGAATCTCCCCTTATTATTATTCCTAGTTCTTCCATCACATATCCTATTAACAAGTCCTACCCCTGCTTTTCTGTAGGCCCCCTTCAGGTATTAATAAGCTGCTATGATGATCTATAAAGGAGTATGGCAGATGGTTGTTTCATGGGGGTTTTCTGTGGGACATATAGTCATAAAGCATGGTCACAATAGGTGTTGATCAGATGAAATTATACGGTTTGTTATCAGAAGAAAAGAAGTGTCCTTACCACCCAAGGCCATAAACAGCCTTCACATTATGGTGACATTTTCACCTGCAGCTGCAGATCAATCAACACAAGCTACTGAGAAATTACATGTCAGTAAAGAGCTGTCAAAGAAAGAAGGCAATTACATTATCTTGTCTATATTCTGTCTAAAATCAATACCACTGCGAAGCACGGACATAAGATATGGACAAACAAACTTCACTGTACAGGCACATACACTCAAAAAAACACACCTAAAAATTAAGATTTTTGTTTCCATTCTTGAAATACTTTCACAGTTTATTTTGCTCATTATGAAATTCACTGCTCTAAAGAACAACGTGACAAGAGATAAGACGTGAACAGCAAGATCTCAAGCATTTATAGCCCCTGCAATTTTTTCTTTTCTTTTAGCAGTATCAACTTAAATCAGCGAGGAATTTCAAGATACTGCTCATCACAGTTCCTTTGTAAACCTTTATTAGAGTAGCAGCAAGAAAAAATATTTTATTCTTGAACTCTTCTGCATCACCAGGATCTGCTTTGACAAAATAGCTCCATCACACTCCCATTCCCTAAACAAAACAACTGCTTAATAGGATACCAGAAGAAGAAGATTAATAGCATAATGTATTAAAAACTAAGACAATGGAATTGCTTTTGATCTCTTATGCTAAAAACATACTAAGAAGAAACACTGCAAACCTTCTGAAATGTGAGATCTTCCTTGGACACATTATTCTTCTTAAAATTTATGTCTTTTTGTTATTTACACGACACTATAAAAATTATGATGAGATTTTACTGCATAGAATTAATATTCTTGGTCAGGTTTGGTACAATATCATTTTGATGTCTCTGTAAAACATGCAGCATTCTTTTTCCCTTTTTTCAACTGCAAAACTGTGAAAATTCAAGAGAGTGTGAGAATGTGACTGAAAATTTTAAGTTGAGTGGTGTGGAAGAGGCACTGAGCAACCTGATCTAGTGGGAGGTGTCCCTGCTCATAGCAGGGGGGTTGGAACTAGATGATTTTTAAGGTCCCTTCAAGCCCAAACCACTCTATGATTCTATGAAATTGAGGATGGGATCAGCTGTCCGACAAGCAACAACAAAATTATTAAATTAGAGCTCTGTGCTCTTCAAGTACATAATTCTCCAAGAATTACGGTGAACATGCATCTCTTCAGGAGTAAGAAATTTTAAAAGATAGTAGGAAAGCAAGAGAGCTAACATTTAATTATATCTTTATGTTTGTAAATACAAATAGAACTAAATTTGGAACTTCAGGACAGAGCAGAATCAAAGGACTATGATACTGGATGGTATTTACTCCTTAGCTAAGCACTGCTCATGAGAAAAACACAATGAGCAGGAGGAATTTTGTGTTCATGAGGCACCAGGCAATGTCAGTGACACAGAGGTCATCAGAAGCTATGAACTTACTCAGTAGCAACAGAAGGAGGCACACTACATCTATGACATCTTTTTGTCTACAAAGGCAGAATGTGCCTGAAACCAAAAACTTCTTTGGGCAATAACCACGTTGGGTTTGTTTTGTGTTTCACTCTTGGCTCTTAGATATCCTGCAAGTACAGCTCTGCTTCTCCTTTAGGACTCTGCTGGTCCCCTCTTTTACACAGACATAAAAAGAATCTCAGGAAAAGGTACAGAGGACACAGAACCATAGAATGGTTTGGGTTTGAAGGGACCCTAAAGATCATCTTGTTCCAACCCCCCTGCCATGGGCAGGGACATCTCCCACTAGTGGGTTAATGGGACTTGCATGTTTTGCAAGATGAAAATATTCTTTTTTCCTTCTTCCATCTACAAAGCCACAAAAATTTTTTAGAACTTGTGATAGAAAATCCAGGTTTTTTTTTTTTTTAACTTTGTTCCTGGGTTTGAATTTTTTTAATTTAGTGAGGACATCTCTTCACATAACATATATACTTACTGCATAAAAACCATAGGTATAGAGGGAGACCACAATTGGGCCACCAAGAAAGCAGATTTTTCCAAAATACATGGATGTATTTTTCCAATTATTTTCTAGAGATATAATCTCAGTGAAGAGGTATGACAAAATGAAGGAGGAATTTACTCAGTGACACAACAAATTAAATAAAATCAGAGGAAGTATACAAACAAAATAAAACCAAAATAACACAGGACATAATTGTATAATGTGAATAACAAAGTAAAAATAAATAATGAAAAAAGATGTTTAAAAGAACAACTCAATGCGAAATAATGATATGGATACAAACTTTGCACAAACACTCTATATCAGAAGTTATCATTGAGAAGCATCAGTAAACTCATACACTCTCATCTTGTTGATCCTATAGTGTGACCAATAAGCTCCAGAGAAGGGAGAAATTAGGCAGTTCAAATTGGTGGCTGTAAATAATGACTCCATATAAGCCAGAGGCATCCCTCAATATCACCCAAGGGAATATGAAATCATGAGGGAGAGCTTCATCATGATTTTAAATAAGATTTAGCATCACCTTCACAATGATTGAAAGTGATTCTAAAAACCCTTAAATTCCTGTTATCCTACTTCCAGTCGTGCATGAAAAGGGAAAGAAAAAAAGGAAGGGCTGAGATCTGAGTAGACAATAAGTACTTCTGAAGCCCAATTCTTGCCACAGCAACTAAGTTCACAGCAGATGTCTGCCCCTCTGACCTCCTTCACCCTAAATAAGGAACTGTTTCACTACATTTGCTGTCTTATATGATTTCATTTCCCCTGCTGTTCTCATCTAGCTGTTTACCAGTTTGCAACTAGACATGTGCTACTCAGAAGAGCCTTAAAAGGTGTATGGCTTTGAAATGCTCTTCCTTTTGCACTTTCTCTGACACCCAGATGTAGCAAAATGCAGTTCAGATAATGGGATTTTATGGAGGATGATATAGGAGCATTACAGATGTATTAAAAGATAGCCTCTTGGCTCCAAAACTGTGGAGCCTCACTCAATAAATCATAAGTGACAAGTGTTTCACTTGACTAACAGACAGTATGTTGTTGCTTCACTGCCACTGTGAAATTCAATTTAGCCTCAGAATGTTTGTGCTATGGCTGCTTTTGGTGTTGCAGTGGGATTACAGAAAGGACAATTAACCATCTTCATTTATAACACTCACAGGAGAGAGACAAAGAAATTAATGATGTGTTCTTTTTCATGAACCTCTGAAAGATAGCATTTCAAGGATGATTTGCTTACTGCACTAAGCAGCAAGATCTCAGTTCTCAAATTTATGCAAGAGACATGAAATTTTCTATTAGGATGACAATGATCTGCTTCACCTTTGTTTCAGCAGACACATAAAATATTCCATCTTGCTCATGCATAAGTTCTCAGCAAGAACTGAGTTACACTTGATATAAGTGACTTCTTAAATAGAGGGTGAAAAATCTCAATTTCCTACCCTTTCATACTTGATATTTTACTGCTAAGGTATATTTACAGCCATGTCTTGGGTTGAAAGGAAGTTACAATGAGAAACAAACACCAAAATTATTAATAATGATTCATACCATGTTTCTAGAGACCTAAAGCTAGAGACATATTTCATAACACACATACTCCAGAGAACACCCCTTACATAATCCATCTCTGCACTGGGCACCACCTTCCACTACAACATGCTTTTGGGACAAGCATCCAGATGTAAAATTATAATACTTGATACAGAGATGTACTGTTTATCTTAAAAGTGTTAAGCTCCAATGTTTAACCTTTTCTATGCTTTATTCTTAGTTTTCTGTGACTTTTAATTGTTAACTGGCTCCCATTCTTCCTTTTGTATCTACAAAAATATCACCCAGTATGCAATGTATATTCTTCAAAAAAGACTGGGAATTAATTATTCAGGCCAAAGAATATGTGAAAACATAGGAAAGATGTTTACATGTGTTTACCTACTACATTATTTTCCATACAGCTTCAAAGATGTCTAAATCATTTATGCTTAGGAAATATGGTAAAGTATCACTCAAACACACATATGCATACTCATTATATAGGCTGCTTTCCACTGAACCAGAAACTAACCTATAAATGAAATTAAAAAAATACTTAGAAATGCCACAACACCAAGAAGTTGATTAAAAAACACCTTCAATAGATGAACCAAGCAGCATTTCCATGCCCTGTCCTTAAATACTGTCATTCAGGTTAACCATGACTGCACTTCACAAGCAAAGCATATTCATGCTCAAGACTTCACTAGGACTTGGTGAAGAGAATTGCCAAGATAAATTGAATTGTCTAGGTCTCTAAAGAATGTAAAACAAGGTCTGCTCAAACTCATCTTCACTTTTATCTGCATGCATCTTAAACTCTGCAAGATCTTACCAGGAATATTCTAAGACACAACAGCTAAGACATTTTTATCCTCTACTTGCAAGAAAAAAAGAAAACAAACAACAATGGCCTGTTTGTGAAGGGAGTTACTGCAGGGACTCTGCTATCCTTTTCAGCTTTCTTACTTGATGATCTGTGACACCCCCTGCTTATCTCCATCCAGCAAGGGCCAAAAGGGGAGTGTAAGATTGCCTGTATTGACCTCCAAAAGCTCATAACACTTTGCAACCCTCAGCATGACTGAATCTCATGCTTCGGGGCTTCAGCCAGATGTTGAAGAGGTCAGGAACAAACAATGTTCTGCAGCTGACTGTATTCAGCCAGGCCTTCCCATGGACATTCAGAGACTAGTCACAGGTTCAAAGCAGACTGGAGATGAAGCAACCCACTGTGAAAAGTTTTCAATCAGAATCTGTCTTTGAGATACCTGACTGGTGATCAGTTCACATCCTCAAGGCATTACCCATCCCCAAATAGACTCCCTCTGTGTTAACTGAGCAAGGGCCTTTGCTTTCCTTCATTATTCCCTCCTACAGGCTTTCCCTGGGGTCACTGGGATAAATAAACCCTGGACAATGCAGAAAGCTCAGATATTGTCAATACTTTTGTCTCTCTGGCTCACAGCTCATGGCAGAGAGCACCTCTCAAATAAAATATTTTCACTCCTGTCTCTGGGTAAAATGAGCTGCCTGTGATACAAGAGGAGGTCAGAACAGGTTATCTAGAGGTCCTTACCCAGACTTAGTATATTTTTATGGGGTTAATTCCAAAGAATATTACAGAATCACAGAATGGTTTGGGTTGGAAAGGACCTTAAATATCACCTACTACCAATTCACCTCCCACTAGACCAGGTTGCTCATCCAGCCTGGCCTTAAACACCTCTGGAGGGGGGGGCATCCACAACCTCTCTGATCAGCCTCTTCCAGTGTCTCACCAACCACACAGAAAAGAATTTCTTTCTTATATCCAGATTAAATCCACCCTCTTCCAATTCACATCCATTACTCCTAGTTCTGCCATCCTGTACCCTGTTACAAAGTCCCACCCCAGCCTTTCTGTAGGACCCCTTCAGATACTGATCATAGAGTGTCAGGGATTGGAAGGGATTGTCCACAAGTGCTGAAAACAATATCAACACTATAAACTACTGATGTTTCCTCCAGTAGTACCATTTATGTATACACTAATGTGAAAGTATGTATAATCTGCACATCCATTGATATACAGTCACACACTCACATGCTTTAACCTATAAATCTAACTAAGCAAAATACACAACCACCTTCCTTTTTAAAAAAAAAATGGTTTTCTTGTTCCTGAATCATCTTAATCTAAAGGAAAAACAGGAAGTACATTTTCTGTGGGTTTGCTCTCAAACAGCCCTCTGTGCTGGACAGGGGGGTGAGACTATGAATCATCCACTGGTCACCTACTCATACCAAAACAGTAAGAGGGTCTGGGAACAGCAGCATTGCTAGAGTTCAGGAACTGTGTTCTTATTAAATGCCTCTGTTTTAAGAGGTTTAAGGAACAGGCATTAAGTGGACTTGCTTTAGGCCAAATCTGAGGCTGAAAGGAATCAATTCAGAAGGAAACATACTGAACAAATTAACTCTCTTCCATTATTCTACCTAACCATTTTAATTATTATGATCTTTGATATGGGGAAAAAATCAGCTAGTCAGGATTGTTTATTCTGACCTTACAAATTAACACGAAGGGTCAATTACAGAACCATAAGCAGGAAAACACGTGCATGTGTGAAGTATCTCTTAATAATTAATATATTTAAGCAGGCCATTCAAAGCATCATCACTGAATACCTTTTTTCCTTTACATTTTGATGAAAACTTGGTAACTGTCTACACCATTTGCTTGCTCAGGGATTTTTACTGAGCCTGTGTTCCAAAGCAGACAAGATCACTGAGCGACATCTTTCAAAGAAAGAAAATAAATTAGTTATTTGCACTAAGAAAGGTCACAGAATACAATTCCTGGCCATTGTCTGTGGAACCATAAACATTTTTTCTCTGCTTGTGCTTTAAATATCCATAAACTAGTAGCACATTTTTAAAACTTAAGAATTCATGCTTTATTCCTCACAGAAGATTAGGTTTCTACATGTCCTCTTTGCTATTTTCAGACTTCTTTACTCTGTATTTATAAATGCACATAACACCAAACAGTTCAAGATCCAGATCTGGGTTTTCAATACAAATTCACAAGTTAGTGCCACTATTTACATATTTTTTTCTGGAATGAGATCCTTCTCAATGACTTTCAGTCAGTGAGCACAAGAGATGGCAAAAACAGAATAAATGAAAATTACACTCAAAATGTATACATTCAGTTTGACAGCTACTGAGATTAATATTAATGCCAAGTTCTCATATCACTGCATAAAATGCTGAATTCTTTATTACATCTTGAGAAATGCATTGAAAGTCACTTTGCTAAGTATTACATAAAAAGAAAACCCTTTTAGCCCTTATTTGAAATCAACACACCACTCAGACATCTTAAAATCTACAGAGAGATGTAAAAATTGTTACTTTAGCATACTTGTTTAATAGAAAGTGATGGCCTAAATGCTACAATATGTTCCTTGAATATCTTTCACATTAAATGGTAATTGAACAAAAATCTGCCTGGCCCTCTTGAAGGGCAAGTCCCACAAAGCTCCTCATTATCGTAATTTCCAATTTGGAAGCCAAACTAAATAACAAGAAATAATTTGCCAATTAGAACTTCCTGCTCTTTCCCCCCTCCCCTTTATTCCTTAAACACCATTCAAGGTCTGAACCAGTCAAACACTTTTAGCTTCAAAACTGCGACTGAAAGAATTTAATTTGTCTCCCCTCCACGGTGAACCTGTCAAGAGGCAGCAGTGATGCATACCATGTCCCGACACAACAGTTGCCCTTAAATACACTGAGAGGTCTCCATGTGCTTGCTCTGCCTAACTTTTTTTTCCTCATTTCCTTCATTTTTGCTTCCTGTAAAACACACACACTTTCCAAACTTAAAAGAACTTCTCATCAATGATTTCTGACATACGGAAACGTCCCACAGACAGAATTTGTCTTCTGCATTGGAAAAGTTTTTCGAAAGTAAGAGGCACGTAACCAACACAAAAGAGTGCTCAGAAGAAACAAGGTTCCATTCAAACAGTGAAAGCCACACGGCCCAGACCATTCCAGTGAGAGATTTACAGCTTCAAAAACACGACCATGTAAGAATCCCACAGAGAATTCAAATCCTGACCAAAAACAATGAAAACTATTTACTTTTTAGAAACTCATCTGAAGTGTATACGTGCAAGGTCAAGTACAGGTGCATGAAGCAGTGATGCTCAGATGTACGACTAGGACATAGAGTCCACTACTGCTCTGCCACACAGGGTTTCAGCATCCCTGAAAGCATTTTAAATTGAAATTTTTTTATTAGGCTTTTTTATTATTCTCCTCACCAAGGTGGTCCGTGAGCTCATATGCCTTAATTTCAAAGGACAAGAAGGTGATGGGCAGATATGGAAAATGCTTCAACAAACTCAGGTTACAAACTTTATTACATAGGGGGATGACAACTAATTAGTTAAGCATCATCAACTACTATAACTGCAATTATATTAGGTCTTAGAAAACTGACATGCCAAAAAACCCTGCCTTGGGATACATGTAGCAGACACAATTACTTTTCAGACCAATAAGTGCATTAGGTAAGAGACAGTTTAAAATTGAGTAATTTGGAAAGTTCTGTTTTAATTCATTATCTGTCACAATTTCATTTCTCAGCCACTAGTAGGAAATTAGAGGTTGGTCAAAATGTTGAGGGGCAATTAAGGAAATTTAGGTAACATGATCACATAAAGTTACCCAGCATATCACTGGTGCCATGAAAAACCTGAGTGTTTTCCTAAAGAAGGAACCAGTTTGGAGAATTCCACAGATCTGTTGATACATCAGTTCATACTCAGACATTATAATGAGCCATTATAAGCTAAATGTATGCTTAATTCATAAGGTATTAATTTATGGAATGGTTGTAAAGCAATTTGAAACAATCAAAAAAGGGCATTTTCTTAGGTAACTTAAAATATCATACTGCTATGAATGTTTGCCTTGTATTTGCAAATACACTTGTTAAGAAATCACCCAAATATTAAAAAAGAATAGTCAACCTAGAGAAAAGATGTCTCCTCAGCTTTTATGTTCTTATGGTAATACAAATGCTAGATACTAAATAAAAAGGTTTTTAGAACACCTGTGTCCCTATACATATGTCCTCTAAATAAGAATCAGGGTGATTATTTGCTTACAAAAAGGCATATAGCCTTTTTCTTTTATTAATTGATGGAAGAATTTCCATTCACCTTTCAGATCAACAGCTTGATCTAAAGAGAGTTTGCTATTTCCTGCAACAGTCTTTTGTGTGAGAAGAATGAAAAAAAGAATCTAATAGTGCACAGATTAAACTTCTGTTTGAAGAATCCTGATTCAAGTCAGAGCATCACACTGCCACAATGAATCTCATCCCATGAAGATAACAACATATGCTGTTTTGAAAGCAATAAAAACTTTCATAACTTTGTAAATTTGTGATTTTTTAACATAATCATAACCCCTTCATGTTCTCCTGCAACTGGCATGTTCATTACATTAACTATTTAAACATATTTCTCTGTTGCTCAGCTGTTACTGGATAAACTCTCCCTTTCCAGAAGATAAATTTCAAAATTGTAAATTTGTGACCTCATACCTTGCTTACCTCATACCTACTGTGTGAACAACATGGGCTTAACTGTTTAGAACAAGCTCCTTTTTTGGCCTTCATGACCCTGCCTATGCAGCTATTTTGTTGCATAAGGGCAAGACAAGATTTGAGGAAGGAGGTTGCAACAGAAAAAAAATCAAACTTAATCTAATTTCTAACATTTAACATGAGCAGCTGAATTGTGCTTGAAAGAGACAGCAGCTGACAGTATTTCTTCTTATAAATAATCAAGGAAAAATATAGTAGGACATGCATGTAAGTGCTATGTTTCCTGGTCTACAGAGAATAATAACCAAATACGCAGACCTAAGTTACCCAGCAAATCTGCGTACACAGTAATGACTATGACTTATATTGATTTATTTAAGGCTAGTTTAAATCAGACAGCACCAAAGCACTGATCATTCAGCCTGGGCAGAAGATCTCCATGGAAAGTTGCATCTGATTGTCTTTGGAGTCAAAGACCTTAGATTTGACTCAGGTATGCACTTGAGCAAAAATACAGCCTTTCTATGGTGAAGTATCATCAGACAGCTATTTGAGAAGCTTTCCAAGTCTGTACAAATTGCCAAAGACAAGAGGAAGAAAAGACAGGTAAAAAAACACCTCTATACACCATTAAACTTCATATCATTAAGCTAGAGTGGACTTCAATGTGCCTTAATAATCCAAGGTATTGATTATTTCACCACTAAGCACAAGGTCCTGCACCCGGGTCACAGCCCAGATTTTTCAAGCCATTTGGTTATTCAGCATTTAATTAGGAAATATTTTACAAGGTAAACTATTTTCTATCACACAGGATGCATCTCTCCATTTAGCATTTAAACATAACAGTCCATCCTTTTAAGCATGTTTGCTTTATAATATATAAAATGTTCACTACAAAGCATAATTAGCATATATGTTAAACTGGCTGCATAATAATGGATTTGCAATTAAAAATTAATTTTAATAATGAATTTCAGGAGAAATTCATTTGCTTCAGTTTATTTTGGTAATAACCTACAGATGACATTCCCTTGGGAAAAAAGCTAAATTAGTTGGGACTCCTTGAACACCACAGCCTTCATATTCAACACTTAAAAGCAGAAGAAAGAATCCCACCAGCTTTAACAATGCATGAATTAATAATTGTAGGAAATCCATAAGAGACAAGATCAAATACCATTTAGAAATAATTAATATCTTGCTATTAAATCTTCCTGAAAAGTTCAGCAACCTTTTTACTCAAATTAAAAAAAAAAAAACCTAATAAAAATTTATGCCAGAAAAAGATAAAACACCCATGAAGTAATTTCTCAACTGGCCTGTTTGCTTTTTGATTTTTTTTTTCATACTAGAAGCACAGAGGCATTCTAAAGAAAAGGCAAGGTTGTCTGTACAGCATGTCTGACCTCCACATCTAACCCTCAGCCCACTGGGAAAAAGCAGCACATTCCAAACCCCCATTTATCACGTATTTTAACTGTCATAAATTGCTTTCAGTGCTATAACACAACATTATAATCCAGTAAAATACTAGGATTCCAGAAAGCTTATTCAGTTGGGTATCAATTTTAAGCACCCTATCACCCCCCACCCCTATTTGCTTATTATAAGAGCTTCAACAGCTGTAATCCATAAGTGAGGTGACCTTGCTGCAGAGAACAAAGCAGAACCTGGTAGCTGACCAGCTGACCAAAGTCTGACCCTACATGAACAATAGACTAACAAAATATATCTACACAAAGCATTCCAGTGACCCTGCCTGCTCTTCTGGATCCAGCCATTACAGAATCATAGAACAGTTTGGGTTGAAGGGACCTTAAAGGTCATCCAGTTCCAAAACCTCTACTAGACCAGGTTGCTCNCTCCTCTCCAGGCCAAACAACCCCAACTCCTTCAGCCTGTCCTAAGAAGGGGGGTACTCTAGCCCTCTGATCATCTTTGTGTCCCTATTTCATGCTGTTATTTCTAGCTTTGACAAACAAAAAAGACTTCAATTGTGAATTCAAGATTTAAATTTCACTCTTAGCTCTCCCTTTCCATATTGGGAACAACTCCACTGGATTTCCATTCAGAGATCATGGAACACCATAATAATCAGAGTGCTAGTTTTAGATCTATCCAGCTTAGAGGCAGCGGTCTAATGTTTCATAGCATATTATTAGTTCTGTACACAAAATGCATTCTAATCAATTCTGTTTACAATGATAGTGTAATATTAATATCAGTAAAACAGGAGACCCAATGAAAGCATTTATAAATTTCACAGAACTATCCACTTGCCATCCCTTCCATTCTGTCTATTTCTCTCTCACAAACACTCACCCATGGTCACCCTCCCAAATTTGATTAAAAAATAAATATACTCTAAATGGTCTCAACAAACGGAGAAAATCCCCTTATATTTAAGCTAAGAAAACAGCCCCTGGAAAAGTAAACACAAATAAATCTAGTAGATGCTCTTTGAAAATATGAAATTTTACAGGGATTTTATTTCCAGCCATCTTCCTATAGAGGCAGAACTGAGCTGGTCCTGTCAACTGTCACTGCCACAACTCAGAGTGGGCAAGCTTTATTTTGACCTTTCTGGGAAAAAAGCAATTAGAAACACATAAAAGGAAGCAAGCAGACATTGCTGTTTAGCACACTGACTAATCCAGTGTGTAGGTGTCAAGTAAAAGAAGAAGATAAAGAAGCTTTCTAAATGGATTTCTGTGTTGAAGATAAAAGCAAAGACCTTTAAAGACTCAGCTTTGGAAGTGGGCTTCCCAGGACTAAAACACGAACAAGAGTAAATTACATTTCCATTTCCACTGATTCTTCGCCTCCCACCCAGCTCCTCCTGCCCCCTTTCCTCCAAAAGAACACAAAAACCTCTAGAAAATAGAAACATGGCCTGTGAGCACAAAAAAAAGAGCAATCAACTGAGAAACAGCACAGTAAGGAACCTTCATGCCTCTCTGATCCATCTCCAAGCACCATGAAACTGCACTTCATCACATTCTTATTCTAACATGAAGTACCACAGCTTCACAGACAGCTTTAGATGTATGCACCATAGAATCACAGAACGGTTTTTGCACAAGCTGTGGACTCCACATTGTAATAAAATACAAAACAAAAAACCTGCTAAAAATTCCAGTTATACACCCTTTCATCTGAGTTTTTACAGACGAGGAAAACCGGATGCAATGAGTGAAGTCTGATAACATGGGGACAGCTCTTGAAGCAAGAGCTAACATGCAGAGATACAGTAGAAGTATCTTTAAAGAGAGTTAGTATAACACTTCCTATCCCTAATTATTTTTTTTTAGTAGCTGGGCCACCAATATCATGAAATAAATTGAATTTCAATGGGGTGAAGCAAGAGTTAGTGATCTACTCTACTCAGTGAATCCTTGAACACATGAATCTGTAAACACGGCACTAAAAGCCAAATCCACCATTTAATTTTTCACCCAGATACTATTCAATATATGATAGTATATATTAAGGAATTGTGAGTCCTTGTTTTCACTCATGTAATGGGCTGTTATTTCCCCTGTATTTACTTTACCTTTAAAATAACAATTTCTTAATCATCTAGGTTGGAAGGGACAATTCAGATCATCAAGTCCAACCATCAAGCTCAACTCTGACAATTCTCACACCTGGACTTGAACCCCTGACCCTCAGATTAGGAGTCTGATGGTCTCTCAACTGTACTACACACTCAGGACATGAAATTACACAGTTCAAGAAGTAATCTGCCAGGACTACTAAATAGCTTCTACCCAGTTCACACAATGATCTCAAAAGTTTGCATTAAAAAAAGTTAAGAACCTCAGATTTTCAAGATCAAGTCTGCCAACACCCCTATGTGAAAGGAACAGGGATACCTAGAACTTATCACCACCTTCACCTGTAACATAAGGGTCAACATGAGCATCTGCCTTTCAGCCTGTGAGTCTCAATTCTCCTGCACAGCAGTTCTGGGCACTGTGGTCACTCCATGCAGCAGGAAGAAAATGTTTACCATCAGGGGTATCTTCAGCATCCTCCTCCCTGCCTTGCTGCATAACAAAGAGGAGAAGAAGGTGGCACTGAGCACTGCTCCACTGCACAGGATTAATTTGTCTATTTGTCCTTCCCTTTGGTGTTCCTGCTCCTTAATAGGATGCTTTAAACAGCCAGAAGAAACATAGTGTCATTCCTGGTGTCTTAATCAGTGAGGATTAATTACTTTTCTAACTATATTCACACTCTGCCCTTTTTACTGCATCTGTTCTGCTTTTGGTATATCCAAAGAAAACCCATCATTCTTTTTCTCTTCTCTTCAACTCCAGCTTTAATAAATAAAAAGTAGGTGTTTGGGGTTTATTCCATTTCAAATCAGGGGTGTTTCTCATGCCACATCCCTGCTCTGAGGGCAGCAAGTAACACTAGGGAAGACCTAAGCAATTCCTCTTAATTTTTCTTACAGCTGCCAAGGTATCAAACGAAGCAGCTCCAAGTGAAAAAGGGAGAAGCAACAGAGTAGCAGACCACCAGCAGCTCACTAAGTATATTGTGAAAGTCAATGAGAAAAAGACTATGCATTAAAACTGATTACTTACTGTCTTATTAAATGCTGTCTTGTTACCTGATGTAATATGTTATTATAGAAGGTTATCTCCTCTGCAGTGGGACTTTAAGGGTATAAGAGCAATATAAGATCTCTTAGGGAGTGCGAAAAAAACCAAGGGAAGTTGATGTCATTGGGCGAACTTCACCCAGGCAAGGCAATTTACGCTAAGTATTTAAATGAAAATTATCGGTCTAAAGCAGGCAAGTAACTATTTTTGCCATAGAAATCTTGACAAGTAATCATCAGTACTTGTTCCTCTCCTATTTTCACCTGCTAGAGGACATTACAAATTAACAGGATTTTATTTCAGGTTGATGGGTAGAAAGGGTAGTGAATCTAAATCTCCCTTCATAAAAAAGGCACTGCACTGTAGTCTGTATCAAGTGCCTCCAACATCAACATCTAAAAGAAGCAACATCAGGCTCATTGTCAATTAATTCCTTATACACAGGCATAAACACATCAAGGACCATTGGTATTATTCAAGGAATTAAGATATGGCAGAATCAAAGAATGGTTTGGGTTGGGAGAGACCTTAAGTATCATCTATTTCCACCCTCCCTGCCATAGGCAGGGACACCTTTCACTAGACCAGGCTGCTCAGTGCCTTGTCCAGAAGTAAAAGTACATGGCTGTGATCATGCTCTTGCTTCATGTGTACTGACATAAAACACAAAGAGTCAGTAGAGCTACTCAATCTAAGTGAAATGAGAAATAAACTATCTGACAGCATACAGAACTAAAATAAAAGAATATTCTTTAAGAATTTGAAGAAATCTTAAGGATTTCAAGTTGGTTAGTTCTCACCAAGAGGCTTGAAATACTCCTTAAGCCACACTTCAAATCAAAAAAGTACGCTGTCTCGCCTAAAAGTTTGCAGAGAAAGCCTCTTTTTAGAATCACAGAATGGCTTGCTTTGGAAGTGACCTTAAAGATCATCTAGTTCCAACCCTCCTGCCATATGCAAGGACACCTCCCACTAGACCATGCTGCTCAGTGCCTTGTCCTTAAACACTTTCGGAGAGGGGGCATCCACAACCTATTTGGACAACCTGTTCTAGTGTCTCACCATGCTCACTGTAAAGAACTTCTTTCTTTTACCTAGCCTAGATCTCTCCTCTTCCAATTTACATCCCTAATTCCTAGTCCTGCCATTACATACCCTATTAAAAAGTCCTACCCCCTGCCTTTCTGTAGCCCCTTCAGGTATTGATAAGTCACTATGAGGTCCCTCCTGAGCCTTCTCTTTTTGAGACACAACAAAAACATAACACACCCATATAATCTGCATGGACCAGAACCAGTAACAAAAGTGATACTTTAAACCATGTGTGATTATCTCTCTACTTATTTTACTCTCCTGTTGAGCTGGCAGGACCTCATGCATTACCAAGAGGCTTTTTTTACTGTGATGTTTGTAACACAGCATTCGCCTCTATTATCAACAAACCTCCAAGACCCAAGCTTTACTACTCCAGCTGCTACCTACATGCCCAGTATGAGCAGTCATTGACACAAGAAAGTATTGAGCTGGCACTAGGCACACCACCATGTAGCCAACACTGACATACACTGTGTCTAAATAGTGCCATACCATTCCCAACATGCAGCGCCAGTATCAAAGGCAGGGACATAATTGAAATGCCACAGTCTATGTCTCCAAAGCTTCTGAATACCTCTATATAAAATTACAGTTATGTTGACAAGCCACCTGTTCGGCTGAAGAAAAACTGTGTAACATTGTGCCCTTGTGAGGCCACCTCTCACTGCTTGTCCTAGTGACATTTTTGCTCTTGCCCAGCACACCAGCCCTGATGTGTGAACCATCACAGCCACATATTTTGGAGTATGGAAAAGCAGGATGATGCCTGCAGGGACACAAGGATGGTCCTATATGGAAGGCACCTTGTCCTGCTCAGCTGGGCTGTTCTTCGTAGGAATTCACAGGTCCTGCTATCCCTTCAAGCAGCACCACGTGCTCTCTCAGGAGCACCAAACCTCACATTTGTCACCATGGGACAAGATGACAGGGGCTGTAAGAGGAGAGGGTTCCTTAATGTAACGGGAGCTCTATGGGAAAAGAAGCTTCTCAAAAAATTCACAGATCACATATCACACTACTGATGTTGGGGAGGGGGAGCTAAGACAAAACTAGTCCATTATCCATCCCTGAAACTCTTATTTTTATTTTCAATTCTTCAAATTCCTATTTGTCAAGCACTCTCATCTAGAGAGGCAGGGTGTGGATCTGCTGAAAATATCAGGTTTTGATTTTCTCTACTTACTCTTCAGTACGTAAATTGGAAGAGGGGAGATTCAGGCTAGAAATAAGAAAGAAGTTCTGGAACAGGTTGCCCAGAGAGGTTGTGGATGCCCCCTCCTTGGAGATGTTTAAGGCCAGACTGGACAAGGCACTGAGCAAGCTGGTCTGGTGGGAGGTGTCCCTGCCTATCCAGGGGGGTTGGAACTAGATGATCTTGAAGGTCCCTTCCAACCCAAACTATTCTATGATTCTATGCTCAAATATCAGCTCAAATATTGCTCTCATGGAAGAGTGGGATCTTTAAAAGTCATCTGCAAAACAACAATAGAGATCTACACCACAGAAGAGAAGACAATTTCAAGGGACTTCCATCATTACATTTTTTAGTTCATTGCCTTCTTAAATTTCTACTAACAATATTGTAGAGCCTGTGGCAGGGGGGTTGGAACTCCATAATCTTTAAGGTCCTTTCCAACACGATCTATTCTATGATTCTATCCATACAATGACAATGGGTGTTTTCTATTCTTTAGATAATTGGATCAGGCTGTCTTCTTGCTGTTTGCTTTTCACAAAGGTAATTCAGAGATTCTGATGCAGCCATCTTACACCACATATTAAGCATTCTACCTACCCTCACCTGCAGTTTAAGTGGAGAATGTAAGAATTGCAAATCTAATCATCTTGCCAACAAATGGTAGTTTGGAGAAATTCTTATTAAGTGCTGCAATATGGATTTTCTCCCTGATAGAAAGTCTGCTGGCTAAGCTAACAATTGTAGTAGTAGCTTTCTTGCAATGTGGACACCTGTTCAACACAAACTGAAGTAAGACAGGCTACTCATTTCACATAAGCCACCAGCTGTTAGATGGTACCAGGATTCAGTGACTACTGACCTGGGATACATCTGAACTGGTGACCCAGGAGTGGAAGCGCTTATATCCAGTTACAACCCCACACTTTAAAAACTTAACTTGCACGTTTTATTTGCATTCTAGTCTCAGACATCACCATTTTAACAAGTGCTCCTCATTTCAAACTTTGGTTTTTTTTCAATTTGTGGGTTTCATTTCACACAAACTTGACTACATTATATAATAAGAGTGTGTTGGTAAATAGCTATTGTTATCCAGCTGAAGATCACAAAATAAAGCCCAAAGGGAAGGGGGGAAAAAAAAAAGCATGATATACTATGCACAGGTAAAAGTAATAGTCATTTAGTTTTGTTATTTGGAGGATGGACAAGAGCTACTCCAATATTTTATTGTGGAAAACAAAAATTTCAGCAGCTCAGATCTAAATTGATTTGGACTTTGGACTGAGAAATACACCTGCAAAAGGAAGTTATAGGATTGCTCAGAGAGAATGTTTTCAGTTGAGAATTAACCACAAAGCAATTAGTCTGTGACAAACTGAAGGCGAATTCCCCTCAATTCTTTAAACACCCTTTTATTTTCAGTGCCCAGTGAATGGTAATGACTGCTCTAAATCGTAAGATATATATTCAGACTAAAAAAAAAATTAAAAAATCCCAGTATTGATCTGTATTCTGTCCCATTTCAACATAATTCCAAAGCTTGCTCCATATCTTGTGTCAGATTATTGTCTCTTTAAGATAAAATCCAGTCTTTCCAGAATTCATTTATTTTTTAGTGCGGGAAACCTGTATTCAAGGTGCAAAATGATTTGCTTTTCAGTAAAGTATGGATTAAAAATTGCCACATATTGGATAAGTGCCTGGGTTTAATCTATCTGCATAAAACTTGCATCACTGGACTATGCACAAATCACTCACACACTCACTACATGGCTACTCCTGACTTCACTGGAATAAAAATATTACTAATTTCCTCTTATCAGAGCCACAAACAGAAGTGAAAGGTCATCTAGTAAACTCATTAAATTATACAAGTATTTTTTGAATGGTTATATCAGAAGGAAGAGGTAGGTTTTAATTCAGAATTTAGTTCGCAATTTCATTAGAAGAGGAAAATATTCTGAATGAATCAAAAGCAAATTAATCTATACAGACGCACATACACATATGCATACATAAGTCTTGGCAAATCTGTTTTTCTGCTTCAAAGCACCCAATATCCCACATTGTCTGCAGCCTATTTTCTTGCTAAATGTATTTTTGCCTGGCAAAGTAGAATACTGGGAAAAAAAAAAGGCTTTATAGTTTCTCAAGGTAATGAAAGAAAGCTTAATCCACGCAGCTCCTTTCTGATATGAAAATCCACGCTTGAAATGACAACTTGCATTAGGCTGAGGCAATTTACAGGTGACAAGAGGCTGTATTAGCTCCCAATGATTATAATAATTCAAACTGCAATTCAGTCTTAACTATTAGCAAACTGCTGCAGAGGGAATAAAAGGACAAGCCAAGTAAAAATGGAATTGGAAGCAGGGGTGAAATTGTAGGAATGGAATCATCAGCATGTGGTGCACCAGCACTGAGAGCATGTGGAAGTTACTCTCACTTCATGTCTGAGATTGACCCTGTGCTGGGAGACTGGCAATCAATTTGTATTGTCCACCTACACACTGACAGCCCTTCTCCTCTACTTGGCCATCACAGCATGCTTCACACAAGGCAGTAAGAACACATTCCTAACACTGCTGTTTCAAGCTCAGGATTTGACTCTAGAAACTATGAGTATTTGCTGGAAAGCTTAATTCCCAGAACATGATGATAGGCATGCATATGATACAGGGAATTCAGGATCACCTAATCAACCCCAGGAAGATGACTCAAAATCTTGAGCTTCTTTTTCCTCCCACCATGTGTTTCTATCAGTCAGGAGCTTAAACAAAACCACCATGAAGTCATGCATCTCAAATAAAGTTCATAAACAAACTGTACTCTCTTTTCTTTCCTTAAAAATATGCTTATATTATTTACTTTTTGCATCTGCATCAATACTGCATGACTAATATCCTCTTTTAAAGGTCTGATTTTGTTATCAAGCCTTGTTAGATTAATACATTTAATTATCTAAATAGCATGCATATGTGAAACTACTTTTTGCTAATGGCACAATTTAGCAACTTTTTAAGTGACTATACTTCAATCTCCAAGGGGTAGGAGTCTGAAAACTACAAAAAACAAAACAATATGCAATCTAAATTTCTCTTGTTACCACGTTCATACCAAAGATGAAGGGATTGACAAACAATGTATCATTTAGAGAACTCAAGCTTGATTCAGGTTTGAGTGAAAATAATTCTGCTCTCGTTCTTTAAGGTCTATCCAACACCTGCATGTTCCTTTAACTATGAGCCTCGTCCATCCACACAAATTTGGTACATTTCCTATAATTAGGAGAAGAGCAGCAGTTTGTCAATGCAATGTCAACTGACATACAAGGAGTCAAGCAAGAGGAGACATATGACCTCTCCATTGACCTGAATGACTAGATGATGACCTCCGTGGTCCAGCCTCTAAAGGAAAAGGGAGCATTTTAAAATGGTCATTATGATTAATGGTTTTCCCTGGCCAAGCCAAATGAGTAATTGCTCAAACAAAAAAAACCCCTCAGGCCCCAAATAGTTAGCTTTTTTACCTTCAGATATTGGGTATCTCATTGACTTCTGATCCTCTTTGTTGTAAACAGAACTGCATAGAACCATTTTTAATTTGTACTGTAGGAATTCAAATAAAGATTCTCAGCATAAAAGTGCATGTAGAATCATAGAATAGTTTGGGTTGAAAAGGACCTTAAAGATCAAGTTCCAACCCCCCTGACATAGGCAGGGACACCTCCCACTAGACCAGGTTGCTCAGTGCCCTGTGTAGCCTGGCCTTAAACATCTCCAGGGAGGGGGCATCCACAACATCTCTGGACAAACTGTTCCAGTGTTTCATTACTCTCACTGTAAATAATTTCATTCTTATATCTAGCCTGAATCTACCCTCTTCCAATTTGCATCCATTATTCCTAGTCATGCCATCACACATCCTATAAAAAGGCCTACCCCTGCCCTTCAAGTATTGAGAAGCTACTATGAGGTCCCCCCTGAGCCTTCTCTTCACCAAGCTGAACAACCCCAATTACAACGCATTCCTCCTGCAAAGCAAAGATGGGTTTCAGAACTATCTGTTGTAAGATCCCAGTGTCATTTGCAAAAGCTTTATTTCTGAGAAAGTCATTTCAGAAGAGGTAATTAACAGGATGAAATGGTTAGAAAATTGAGCATGTTTTTCTAAGTTCTTCTTGAGTGAGAAAATTGGCTTTCGTTGTTTTGAACACATTAGCAATCTGCTCTGTCAGCCCAAAAACACTTGCTATGCCAAAAATCAAACTATTCAGCAGGATGAACTACCAACCTCAATTCTGACACAATGCAATCCAAGTTAGAGATTCATATAATAGTTTGGGTTGGAAGGGACCTTCAACAGATCATCTCTGCCACGGGCAGGGACACCTCCCACTAGACCAGGTTGCTCAATGCCTCACCCAGCCAATACAAGCTGACAACACAAGACAGCTGCCAGGCATTGTCAACCTCTCTAATGTGCCAAAGGATGGAAAATTTAAGATCTAAAACCTTGGATATCTCACTGAAGCACTGATTCTCCCTAACAACATGGTCTAGTGGGAGATGTCTCTGCCTGTGGCAGGGGGGTTGGAACTAGACAATCTTTAAGGTCCTTTCGAACCCAAATCATTCTATGATTCTACCAACAGATCACAGTGCAGCCAAGTAGAGAACTCACACCAAATGTGCTGGTGAACAGAAGAGCACTCAGTTCTGAAACCAGAAATCCCTGGGCACTAAACGTGCAGGGGATTTTGCATATCACAACTGCTGTGTTTCAGAGCAACTGGTTTCAGAATCAGGCCTGAAAAAATGCTGATTCTACTTAGTTCTTAAGCATCCCTTTCAGTACAGAGGGTGAGAATAGCATCTGTTAGACTTATGGGAGCTATAGGTGTTGGGATAATTGCAAACTATGAGTTTCATGGTCTAGGACAAGGTCATCATCTCTGTCATTTAGAAAACACAGTCACTGTTGCCAGAAAGAATAACCTATAAAAAGAATCTGAAATACATTCCTGAGGAAACAAAAAAAAAATCTAAAAATCTGATAGAATTCCACAAGCACTGGGTAGGAAATCACTGGAAAAGTTACTACAACTGGGCACCTGCTATTCACTCACCAAGCAAATATTTTTATTCTAGTTTACTTAAGGGTTTTTTTTAACATCAGAGAGACCACCAGTGATATTCTTAAGCCTATACCCATGGAAATGACAGCTCTGAGTCTGGAATTCCATAACTCACAATTAATTTTACAAAGGTAAAATTACCTTTGTAATGGGAACTTTAACAGAGAATACACTGCAATAGTGAGGATATAGAATCATGAAATACTGAAAACAGCCCAAGAGTTCACTATTTCATATCCTGTGAGGTTAGTGATTAAGTATTCACAGGAAAATAGTAATCAATTGACAAAAGTAAAGTTTAACTGACCACTTAGACCTGGTTGAGACAAAGACTAGCAATGATGGATATTAGACATAATGTAGTTGAGCTGATACCTTTTTTAGTTTTATTTCACCTCAAACAATAAATGTAAGGAGATATATACCTTGTAGTCTTCTAATTAAAAGTAGTAAATAAAACAAAAAAAGTTCTTGAATGTACTTCTTTGCTTTGAAAAGGATAATGACATTTAGAAAACTGAACCCTTAAAATGCTAATACAATTATTCTGTCTTTGTGGATAATCACTCAAACTGAACATAAAAATATTGAAGTGCAAATGTTTACTTGCTCTTACACACAGGTGAAAGCAGCAATTTATTTCTTCTTAGAGAGATTTATTCATCATATTATTTTTGGAGGGTTTTTTTTCCTAAAAGTTATCTTTTTATCTCTGTACTATCTTTGGAAAATCTTTGCTTAAAAGGTTGCCTTTCAAGATTGCTGCCCTCATCAACTGCTCTCTATTCTCTGTCTTATCAACCTTTATAAAAGTTTAAACTTCTGACATTTTCTGCATCTGAAGTTCCTAACCTGTCTATGTGAACTGGCTCACACACTAGATATAAACTGCTCAATAAAAACTGGCTTCAGAGTGAAAGTGAAGGTTTCAATTCCTATGAGTCATTATTCAGTACTGTTCTTTCCATTATTACCTGATTTCTTATTTTCTTGTGGGATTGAGAACTTACAACCTGTTCCAAAGCGCTGAGAGATTCTAAAATGCTCTTTCCCACAAAAAGGACATAGTAAAAAGACTAAAAAGTAGTAGAAAACACCTCTTACTCCACTTTCCCCAACACCACAAACTAGTCTTCATTTTTCTCAAGATGTTAAATTATATGATGTTTTATTTCTCCCTCCCCTCTAGTTTTTCCAGGTGAAGCATCTACCATTGATTTTGTGATTTGTCTCAGTTCTAACAAAATGGCAGCAGGTATATTTTACTATTAACATGAAGGAAGAATGCTGGTAAGGCATGACTATAAATCTATTATTTCCCTGCATCACATCCTTCCACATCATCCTCCATCAAGTTTCACCCTTATATATGGTTCAGAGAACTGCTTACACACAGACTAATAC
>VZTY01008125.1:59610-70346 GCA_013400935.1 Turnix velox | reverse complement strand
TGAGGGTGGTGAAATACTGGAACAGGTTGCCCAGGGAGGTTGTGGATGCCCCATCTCTGGAGGTGTTCAAGACTAGGCTGGACAGGGCACTGGGCAGCCTGGTCTAGTGGGAGGTGTCCCTGCCTATGGCAGGGGGGTTGGAACTCGATGATCTTTAAGGTCCCTTCCAACCCTAACTATTCTATGATTCTATGATTCTATGATCATCATCAAGTTTCACCCTTATATATGGTTCAGAGAACTGCTTACACACAGACTAATACAGTATCTGGCTTACAGATCTCTCCCTTACTTTTACTTGTTTACTTTTAGAGTAATAGAAATAACCTCAAACAGAACATCTCCAAATTCTTAGATACTTCTGTCCTTCCCAGAGTGCTCCCACCAAATTCTTACAACTCTAAGTTCATATAAACCTTAAGAAAGAGATACTTGTTTAATCACACTAGAGGCACTCCCCATAATTCCCTGCATCCCCCCCTCCAACAACTGAGTTCTCATTTTTAGTTTTGTATTCAATTGTTTCAGGATTCCCATGATCTGGAGCCAACAAAATATCCAATTTTATGTTCACATGATCATCTGGCACGTTTTTGTTTAAAAAAAATAAGAGTATATATTTATACTTTCCTGCTAAGTAAATTCCAGGAAAAAAATGAGATAATTTTTATTATTATAGCATTTCCTACCCTATGGACTCCTTCCACAGACATAAATGAGCAATCCAAAGCCCTAATCAGAAAATAAGGCTCTTCCAAATAAAAATAAAGCCTAAGTAACATAAAGCTTTATTGCAGACTGTGCTCTGTTATATCTCTTGAAAGGTTTTAATCTATCTATTAGTGATTTGTTTTCCCTGTCTGCTGGGCATAAGACTTATTCATATTGCTGAAGGATTTGTTTGAGAAAATACATTGGTAACATTTTAACAGCCTTCAGCAGACAGATACTGCTGACAACAACCCACATTCAACTTGACTTGCTGGATAATAGAGATGTGCAGCACTTTGTCATGAGATTTAAAATTCAACTAATTTACCAGCAAGTACAATTCACAGCTGCTGGGCACACAGAACCCAGCAACAGAGTAAGATTTTACAAGCTTCGAAAATTGCCATAATAATTGCTATTATTTTCATCCTGATTTTTATATTTTTACTAGAAATGCTGGACATATAGGGTCTCATAGCACTCAAAAAATTCTATTTATTGTTAAAGAGCAGAAGTCAGAGTTATTTTCCATTGTGCATGGTTTTGTGTACAAAAAGAGCGAGTAAGTATCATAGAAGAAAAAAATATTTCTATTCTTTCCTGTCTCTATTCCGCCCTCTCCAAAGTCCTGGAGAGTGAGCACGTTCCTTAATTTGTTTCAGCCTGTTATATCCACCTTTTCAAATCACAACGTATCAACCAGGAGGTAAATTCAAATTTAGGGAAACAGTGATGAAATACAAGATCTGGCAGCCCTAGATTATTTACTGTCTTTAATCCTGTTCTGACTGAGGGAGCTGGAGGGGGGGGAAGGCTTCTGCAAAATGTAACAGAAAGATGTTTCTCCACTGAAAAAGCAAAGAGGAGAAAAATTAATACAACAGATTCGAAGTCTATCTTGTAAGCTCACCAAGACATCCATCAGCATCTTATGTCATGTTCAGACCATGGCACAACCTGCTGCTAGCCCATGAACAGGCTCTGCAGGCAATTGTTAAGCATAAAAAAAAATATCATAGAATGGTTTGGGTTGGAAGGGACCTTAAAGATCATCTAGTTCCAGCCTTCTGCCACGGGCAGGAACACCTCCCACTAGACCAGGCTACCCAATGCCTCATCCAGCCTGGCCTTAAACACCTCCAGAGAGGGAACATCCACAACGTCTCTGGGCAACCTGTTCCAGCATCTCATCACCCTCAATGTCTTCTTAATCCTCCCTATTAACAATCCACAAGCTTTCAGAGAGAGCTTGTGTCCCCAAGTGCTCAATGAATTCCTAATGTGTATCCCTGAATGCAGTCCCTCCTCTACCTGGATGTAAGAAATACTAAATTTGATCATAATTCTTCATTAACACATAATACAGGAAGACGTGTGCATCCCCAAAGTAATGCAGAAGAAAGAAGGGAAAAAGAGAATCAAAAAGAGTGAAACTGTTTCTTGGGAATGACTGTTGGCATAATTTTAAAACATACTTTATTTATATTAAGTTCCAAGCTGTGCTAAACGGGATTCAGTAGCATATATTTTATTCCCTATTGGTAACAAATGTGTTTCACTTGGCACAACAGCTATATCAATTGCCACAGCCTCCATCCATCCATCACTAGCTAATTTCCAAAACCTGAAAGATTCTTTTAAATACAGCTGTAACTCATTAGCTTCTTCCTACCAATCTAGTTGCAATGCATTTCTTCAGTTTCTTCCCCCACTCTCTCTTTCTCACTGAAAGATACCATAATTTTGACTCTAGAAATGAGTAAAATTAGAGTGCCACAAGTGTGGTCAATGTAAGTCTGTTATCCTTCCTGTTTCTGGCTCTCAATTAAATTATTAAGCTCAATTTTACCCATATTGTTGTCCTCCTGAATTTGTGTGTACCACAGCGGGGACACAAGGTTCTGTCTATCTAATCATAACAGAACTGGTAGGGGAAAGAGGAGGAGAAATTGCTCCGGTCATCTCTCACATTCAGTAATTATGGAATCACAGAATGGTTTGGGGTAGAAAGGACCCTAAAGACCATCTAGTTCCAACCTCTGTGCCATAGACAGGGACACCTCCCACTAGGATCAGGTTGCTCAATGCCTTGTCCAGCCCGGCCTTAAACACCTCCAGAGAGAGGGGGAAGAAAGGGAAGGTTAACATTTATTTGTTCTTTCCTGTCCAAATCAATTTTAATTGGCAGCAAATTAATTTTCCCCAAGTAGTGTTAAGTAATTTATAAGCAAACAGAAATATATAATCAATCTCTCTGCCTTTTACTCTCACATGTTTTCTCCTGTGTTTTTTCTCTAGTTATTGCCCTGTCCCACTGGATGCTAGGTGAATACTGCACTGCTATCTAAGAGAATTATAGAAAAAATATATCATTAACATAAAAGGGAGAATCCCAACCCACCACAATCACTACCACAGCTCCTATGATTTTCCTTGAGATGTACAGATGTACACTGAGCAATTAAAAGATACTCCCCTGAAACACACCAAGAACACTACTCACTCCTCCCACTAAAGTTCTTCGTCCTAGAGATTCTCTTCCTAGACCTTGGAAGTAGGACAAAAAGTGGGATGATTAAAAAACCCAAGGTTATATGATATTTTTTTCTGAAATCATTTGCTTATTCTGGTAGTAGCTAGTAAATAAGAAGTGGGAGAAAAACAATTCAGATGCTGAGACAAAGTTCTAGCATTAAGTAAGAAGAATATATTGTAAATGTGACACACTGAACATGGTGACTTAGCATCAGTTGGCAAATATACAAGGCAGAGAAGACTAACAGTTGTTTAAGGGACAGATGTAAGATATCCAATGGGCAGATGAAAGATAAGACTAAGAACAACATAAGAAGATGGAAAATGTTAAATGAACAGGTAAAATTCTGTCAAATTCATCAAGTGATTGAAATAATCTCAAAGATATCAGTTTTCCTTCCCTGCTAATTGCCTGGCAGTGCAAGAGCTGCTCTCCAAGTGGGTGTTTTGGGATGAGAAGAGGGTTGGCTTAATCTTAATTGTTTCTACTCTTGATGGACCGTACAAAATCAAGACTTCACAGCACATTTGCTTCTCATTACCACTGGCTATTTTTAGTATTTTTCTCTTCTAAAAGTATCTTCTCTTCCAGATTTCCCACCTCCTATGGCTTAACCCAAGCCAGAATCACACACAGCCATTCACTTACCTCCTTTTAAAGGCTGAAATCAGGACACCTGCCTCAAGTTTTTGAATCACCTCAAGCTTATGTTTTAGGATTCTCCCTTTCATTTTAATGGTATCATTTTTCTATAATTCTCTTAATTGCCTCAACTTGAGATGAATGAGCTCACATTCTCTCAAAGGTCTTTCTGATTCTTTCAAATATATTCCTACACAGGAACACAAATTTAATGCTAGAAGACACAACCATGACTTCAGTTATCACTAATTTATCTTGTTCATATTAATGCATTAAATATAAAATGCATTTTTCTAAATCTACAAATAGTTAAAGCTTAAGCAAGTAGTATAACTCTACTCATTGAATAGTAAAAGATACTAAATTGATGACTCCACTTATTACCAGCTTTAATTTTTAACTTGTTTCATCCTGAAGTAGAAAAATGTGCTCATATTTTAAAGTCAAGACCAAGCAATGTATGTTTCACAGGACTAAGACAACAGTTCATAATTTTCCAGAGAAGGAATACAGGAAATTAAACAAGCATTCTTGCATATATTTCCTGATGTTATTTTCATTACAGAGAAGTAAAATTACATTTGCTCCCTTGACAGCAAAGGTCAAACGATCTGATAAAGTGTAGTTAATGCACTGAGAATGATTGATGCTTAAATGAAAAAGGTTGTTATTATATGTAGCAAAAAGCATTCTCTCCTTTATTCTCTCCATATCTTTAATACATTTATGCTTAACATAACAAAATGGCCTGCAAACCAAACCAAGGGTCAGAAGAGCTTACTGAATTACGTGCTCACACAACCAATAAAGATTTAGCCATCCACGACTTTTTCATAATGATAACATAGCTCTTTGCTAAGTACATGTAGTTCAACCACAATATTGATTTTTACATTTAATCCTTGTCCTTACACTTTGTCGGAGTAATCACAAACCATTCTATAAATTCCTTGTTTCTATGAAAGAAGCAGGACTACATGTTACAAGTAACCATATGTACAATAAGAAAAATGCATCCACTTAATTCAAAACAAACTTTCAGTATTTGATTTTAAAACCCTTGGGATAAATCCTGAACATGTTTTTTTAGACCCAAGTAGCTGAGAGATGCTATAGGCAGTTGAGTGCTGTTAAGCACTAGGAATAAGGGATGTAAATTGGAGGAGGGAAAATTCAAGCTAGAAATAAAGAAATTCTTTTCAATGAGGGTGGTGAGACACTGGAAGAGGCTGTCCAGAGAGGTTGTGGATGACCCATCTCTGGAGTTGTTTAAGGCCAGGCTAGACAAGGCACTGATCAACCTGGTCTAGTGGGAAGTGTCCCTGCCTATGGCAGGGGACTTGGAACCAGATGATCTTTAATGTCCTTCCAACACAAAAGATTCTGTGAATCTATTAAGTCTCTTAACAATCCGTATAAAAAAAAGTCTTCCACAGAGCACACAATTCATGTTGTGTACAATAGACTTAGGATCTTCTCTTATGGAAGCCTTTTACAGAGCTGCAAAACAGCTATTGGTGTTTACTGTGCATGAGTCACATGCCCCTATCCATGGCAGCGGGGTTGAAACTAGAAGATCTTTAAGGTCCCTTCCAACCCAAACTATTCTATGAGCCTAGATGTCCTAGAGAAACATCAAAACGTACCTCCCTGAAACACACCAAGAACACAACTCACTCCTCCCACTAACTGAACAATTCTTTGTCCTAGTGATTCTCTTCCTAGACCTTGGAACTAGGACAAAAAGTGCAATTATTAAGAAAACAAAGGCCATATGATTTTTTTTTTTTCTGAAATCACTTGCTTGTTCATCTGACAGCATTAACTTCATGGCAAAGGAACTGTAATAGGTGATCAGTTGCTCAGGGATTCTGTATAAAAATCACAATGAGAGAGAGCACATAAACCAAACATTTACCAGTGCCATGTAGGACAAATCCATAGCTTTAAATAAATGCACCATTACATTAAGCTGGACTGACTGAACCCATATCAATGCTACCCTGTTTATGAGTGTTGTCTTTCAGGACACCAAAAGTTTACTACTTTCAAATCCAGTTATGATCAACAATACCACATGTTCTGGGGTGGACGCATGGTAAGAGTTCTCAGCTGGTATTTTGCTTTGGATATTTCTCTTCCTATTAAAATCCCACTATGGTTTGGCAGCTCAGATTTGAGGTTACCTCAGACTGCCAAATAACCATTATGGAATTTCTTTTTTTTTTCCAGCTCAGGAAGATTGCCATTTGAAATATCCTCTAGCAACAATTTGCAGTCATGAATGCTCCCTATTCTGGATATAGCAAAAGAATTGTATGAGGTATTACTGATCAGCAAAATAATCTCAATATTCATTTTACTTTTTATTTAATGTTAGTATGTATACAGTTGCTCACTGGCACAAGAAACAAAGCCTAGGATGTTGTTGTTGGGCTGTACCAAATTGTAAAGAGAATTATATGGGATGGAAGTATATGTGATGGAAAGAGTAGGAATAAGGGATGTAAATTGGAAGAGGGGAGTTTCAGGCTAGATATAAGAAAGAATTTTTTTTACTGTGAGGGTGGTGAGACACTGGAAGAGGTTGCCCAGAGAGGATATGGATGCCCCCTCTCCTGGAGGTGTTAAAGGCCAGGTTGGATGAGGCACTGAGCAACCTGTCTAGTGGGAGGAGTCCCCTACCCATGGCACGGGGGTTGGAACTAGATAATCTTTAAGGTCCCTTCCAACCCAAACCATTCTATGATTCTGACTAATAAGGCGGTCGTTTCTTTGGTGGCATTTTGTTTGGTATACAGTATTGTGACTAATGAAATGTAAACAACAGAAGCAATTTTCCAGGGTGACAAATTCAAGCCTAATTTCCACCCTTTGTAAATTACAAAGCCAACCCCCTCCACGGATACACAGCCAAGCTGATGGCTTGCTTTAAAATCCTTTTATTTTGCCTTATGGGGCTTTCTGTCACATTTGAATCACTGATTTGTCTGCTACCTATTTAGACCACCCCCAAAAATCTTCTTAGCTTATTCATCACAGCTTCTACACTCCGCTGTGATTCTGATCATAGCCTGAAAAATATTTCTATAGCCTCTGATATTGCTGGAGAAAAAAAAAATGTAATTGCTCCCTGTGTAACTTCAAATAAAGCTTAAGTATAACTTCAAATAAGCAAAGTCTAGACGATAGACCCACGATTCATTTGTGGGCAGCTACCACAGCTCTGCAACACAGAAATATTATTTGCTGAAGGAAAACAAGGATGAAATTTCACACTAGAATTTAATGATAAAATGCCAAGCTCTGTCAGAGTCAGCTATCAAACTTGCATTAAGCCTCAGAACTACTTGCAGGTGTAGCTTTACAAAATGAAACCCGAAGCAGAAAAAGGATGGGATGTTAAAAAAATAACTTGGTCTTCTCCACAACTTCCTTCTAAGTAAAACCAAAATGCCATGTAAAAGCATAATTCTTTCCTATAGTATTACACACCTTACACACACACACCCATCTCTTGTCATCCTTAGGACTCTTTTTCATTTAAAATCCTGGAGGCCTTAAGGACAGAAGTGTAACCAGCAAGTCAAGGGAGGTGATTCTGTCCCTCTGCTTGGCTCTGATGAGACCCCAACTGGAATACTGTGTCCAGTGCTGAAGCCCAAGTTGTTACTTGATGATTTTTAAGGTCTCTTCCAACATAAATCTAACACAATCTTCCAACACAATCTCTAAGATGAAATACAGATTTTCTCCCCACCTTTAATATCCCTGTGCCCCCCTTGACTTCAAGATGACCAAAATATCATCCTATGTAGTAAACACTTTAATATCCCTGTGAAATTGTTTGTCTCCTAGGTGAGATACCTCTAATTTTCATGCAAGTATGACTTGACTACAGCAGAACTACAGAGTGCAGCTGTGCTCATGGCTTTTCTCCACTGTAGCACTGTCTTTGGACAACCAACAACCATCTGTAAACTTTGGACTGCTGTTCTTCAGCAGTACAAGCCAGCAAGTTCTCCTTCTTGCTACTTCACATGCAAACAAGTAAAAAAACCTCCTTCTAACCAAGTCCTTTATCTTCAGCTTAACCCATCACCATGTAGCTGAGTCCCTTCAGGGCTAATAGAGCGGATAACATCTGCTATCAATACTGTCCACACACACCTCAGTCAAGACTTGTTTCAGGTCATGCTAGACTTCCGAGTTAACAGGAGGTGACAGACCTGGCAGTTTGGAAGTTTTCTCTGCATGACTGATTCAGCCTGGCTCACCAGATCCATGCTAATGAGAATGTGCCAGCTCACAACAAAAACATTTTTGAATAATTTAAAAGTTCAGGGCCCGGTGTGCCAAACAATATGATTCACTGATTAATTACAGTGCCAGCAGAACCTACATGAATCCATTACACACATTGTTGACTGCAAAATCAGATCTAACTTCAAAAAAAGTCATAGAATGGTTAGGGTTGGAAGGGAGCTTAAAGATCATCTAGTTCCAACCCCCTTTCCATAGGCAGGGACACCTCCCATTAGAACAGGTTGCTCAGTGCCTTGTCCAGCCTGGCCTTAAACACCTCCAGAGAGGGGGCATCCACAACCTCTCTGAGCAACCTGTTCCAGTGTTTCACCACCCTCACAGTAAAGAGCTTTTTTCTTATATCCAGCCTAAATCTACCAAGTACAATTCCCCATAGTTGATTTAAACTTACTCAGTGGTAACCTTTATCTCTGAAATAAAGTGAAGTAGGTATAAAAGCACATGAAGCCTCAAAATAAAGAATATATGGCATGTACTTAAAAGACTATTGCTAGAAATATTGATCTCACTGAAAAAGATGAAAACTGCTTGACATTTTCCAAAGACAATACAATTCCATAAGCAAGCTGAAAGGAAGAAAAAGGTTAAGTATCACCAACACTCAGAGAAGCAGAAGTGATTCAAAGAGATGCTTCAAAACAAGGAAAGAAAAAACATATCTTTGAGACAGGCTTGTATAACATTTCACATCAATCCAAGCAACACCATTACTCCAAGCTCTTCAAACTAGTTACACAAGTGCAACTTGGAAATCCTGCCATTAAGTGCCTTCCTAAACAGGAATATTTCTGGACAAATCCATCCTTAATTTGGTGATCCTAAACACCACTCAAAATCCAGTCATGAAATTGCATTTGTTTCAGTTTAAAATAAACATTTTAACCAAGGGTGAGCATGGGGTTATATTGCTTCACTTTTAAATATTTAACATACTGAACTGGAAGCAATTTTTAATTGAGGAAAGCTTGCCAGACTTGAATAAAACCAGTCTGGATCTTCAGAACAGTTGGCATCAACAGAAGAATTGATAAATTCAAACCCAGTGTTAATACTTAGCAGCTCCAAGGACATGTTACTCAGATCATAGAATGGTTTCGGTTGGAAAGGACCTTGAAGATCATCTAGTTCCACCTTCCCTGCCACAGGCAGGGACACCTCCCACTAGACCAGGTTGCTCAGTGCCTCATCCAGCCTGGCCTTAAACACCTCCAGAGAGGGGGCATCCATATCCTCTCTGGGCAACCTCTTCCAGTGTCTCACCACCCTCAAGATGCTTTGGAGATGATTCACATACTATTTTCAACATTAAATCGGGGGTGTAACCACACTCTGAGCATCCCAATCCTACCTGTTGAAATAGAATCAGTGTGAGATACTTCCACAGATCGCCCTAACTCAGGCGCAGCAAGCTTGGACACTTTTGTAGATACTTTAACAGACACAGCCAAACTATTACAAGTTTCGTAACTACTCACGTTCTGAGGAGGCCAGTCGGTGCCGGGGAAAGGAATCTGGACAAAAAAGAACCGGGAAGAATGTGGGGTTTGGGGCTTTTTTAAGGCGGAGGAAGCTGCGAGGCTCGGTGAGACGGTGCCCAGAGAGGGAGCGCGGGGCGGAGTCGCTGCCCCCGGCGGCAGCTTCGAACGGGGGCGAGAACTCACCAACGGCCTCACACAGAGAAAAGCGGCCTTTCAGGGGTGGAAACAAGCGCGGAATGGCCGTTCCCTGGCATTAACAAGGGCACACCTAGTGTGAGGCGTTAACGATAGTCTCAACCCAGCAGAGGCAGAAAGGCTTTGGGAGCGCAGAGAGAGCTCCCGACAAGAGGCTGTGGGCAATGGCGGAGCCTCTCGCTGCTCCTGAGGGGCCGCTGTGAGAGGGGCCGCTCAGCGCTCTGGCGGAGGGAGCTCCGTGAGGTAGTGGAAAGGCTCAGGTCCGGCAGGGAAGCTGAGGTAGAAAGGGACCTTTGGAGCAAGACGTTGCCCATCTTAAATTAAAAAATAGAGCTCCTGTCAGAGAGGAGCCAGTCCGTGGGTGCTGTCCCTGCAGCCTGCCCTGCTCAGGCAGAGCCAGAATCCTAAAAGACAGAAACAAGTAGAGCAAAGTTGGAGGTTGGGGCAGTGGGTGAGCTCACTCCCTGCCCACCTCAGCTTCCAGTTCCTCCAAACAACAGGTAGAAGGTTCTGGCTGTTGAAGACCAAGCAAATGAATATATGAAAGACGAGCATTCCTCACTGACAATGTCTCTGCTGTTAGGGATGCTGTTGCTCCAATAAAAACCTCATTCATGAGGAGAAGATTGTGTCCACCCCTGGAGCCCTCAACATAAGAAGGACGTTGAGCTTCTGGAGCAGGTCCAGAGGAGGGCCACCAAGATGATCAAAGGCCAGAGCAACTCCCTTATGAGCACAGGCTGAAAGAGTTGGGGTTGTTCAGCCTGGAGAAGGGCTCAGGGGAACCTCAGAGTAGCTTCTCAATACCTGAAGGGGGCTACAGAAAGGCAGGGGTACGACTTTTTAAC
>VZTY01008125.1:39993-57868 GCA_013400935.1 Turnix velox | reverse complement strand
CTAGAAATAATGGATGTAAATTGGAAGAGGGGAGATTCAGGCTAGATATAAGAAAGAAATTCTTTATGGCAAGGGTGGTGGAACACTGGAAGAGGTTACCCAGAGAGGTTGTGGATGCCCCCTCTCTGGAGGTGTTTAAGGCCAGGCTGGACAAGGCTCTGAGCAGCCTGATCTAGTGGGAGGCGTCCCTGTCTATGGCAGAGAGGTTGGAACTCAATCTTTAAGGTCCCTTCCAACCCAGACTATTCCATGATTCTAAGATGGGCTGTTCTCTCCTAAAGGGAACTGAAGTCCTGATGTGCCAGGCAGAGCCCACTCACAACGGAGACTCTACCTTCCTGGAGCTCAGGTTAAGGACATGGCCAGGAACCTCTCAAATCTATCAGCCATCCAACTGCTGTCCACTGCTTATTTTCCATGTAGGTGGAGAGGAGACAGTAACTCATAGACCCAGGGTGATCAAAAGAAACTTTAGAACATTGGAAAAGTTAAAGGGATCTGGCTCACTGGTTCTTTTTTCCTCACTCCTTCCAATTAGGAGGAAATTACATTGGAAGGAACAAATGTATCCAATCAATCAATACATGGCTCTGTAGATGGTGTCACCAACACAATTTTGGATTGTTTGACAATGGGATGGCTTATGCAGCACCAGGAATGTTATCAGCAGGTGGGGGACACTTGTCCCAAAGAGGAAAAAGGATCTTTGACCAAGAGGTTGCAGGGATAATCGATCAGGCTGATAGGACAGCAAAAAGAATCACAACCCTGGACTTCAGTAGGGCCAACTTTGGCCTTCTCAGGCAATTGCTAGGTGAAATCCCATGGGACAGGGTACTAGAAGGTAAGGGGCCCCAAGAGAGCTGGTTAGCACTCAAGGATTGCTTCTTCCAAGCTCAAGATCAGAGCATCCCAACGGGTAGGAAGTCAAGAAAGGGAGCCAGAGACCTGCCTGGTTAAACAGGGAACTGGGCAAATTTAAGGGGAAGAGAAGAATGTACATGCACATTAAAGGGCTTGGGCATGTAGTTGTCTCTTTATTTCTCCGTTCCACTCAAAGTTATGATAGTGTGGTCAGAACTCCACAAACTATGAATGAGCCTATTTATAAGAATCTTTCTTAATCTGACAAGCCTTTGGACTTCATTTAAGATGTTGCAGTATGGTTAACTTATTGCTTAAAGATTTAAGTGGCAGACGTGTGTGACAACCCAAAAAACATGTTCTGCTACTCTCATATGGGCACATTCTTGTCATTTCCTCATACCTTGTTAGCACTTCCCATTCACTGCAAGTGAGCATTTGCTGCACTGTGACCACCAAAGGTGACAGTGACCATCTGTACCCTAGGCCGCTTCATGGTCTGGCTAGCTGATCTTGGAATTCCTCCAAACTGGCAAAAACACATCCTCCACCATGTCAGAGACTGCTTTCCATGCAACCTGCCTTGCCCAGCCCCAGCTGCACCTGACACAACAACTGCTTGGAGAGCTGCAGCCAGCACTGCTCATTTCAAAGCCCTGTACGGGTAAACTATGCATGCTGGTCTCATCCTGGTTACACCATGGTCATCTGAAACGCCTGATATGTTGTCACAATCCCAAACATTTGCTACATCTCCTTTGGGCTTCAAAAATTAAATCCCGATAGCAACTTCCATATAACACACCTTCATCCTAAAACTTTTTTTCCCCTTTTTTGTGTTGCTCTCTGATGCCCTACTGGGTGAGACTTCAACTGCAGGGTGTCACATCTGCTGAAAAACCTTAATTTTTAAAAATAAATCATAGAGATATATTTCTCTTGTTACTTTTTCATCTCTTGGATCCCCTTAGCAAGGTGCACGGATAGTCGAGGAATGGGTTTAGACCAAGTGTTACTGGTTCTTCAAGAATACAGCATCTTATCCTGCACGTCAGGTGCCAACCTCTGCTGAATCTCCCAGCTTTGGGGAGTCTACCACCAGCTCTGAGCTAATTCCAAAGGCTGTGCTTCTCCTTTTCCCAATACTCACATAGGATTGGCTACATTCTATAATAAAAGCATACCTCTTTTCTTTTGTAAAAAAAGAAAAAAGCAAAAGAAGGCTCCACTTCATTTTCTGCCTCAATTGCTGTGTCTGGCAATTTCAGCATGACAGCTCCAATGCAGGAATTAGTAAAAGCATGAGCTATTTAAAAGCAAATAAAAAAGCTGTCAGACTTTCTGACTAATTAGCAAGCACAAATTAAGCAGTTTAGGCTAAATGCTGAGCCAGTTTGGGTTTTTTTTGTTGTACCGAGGGACAACAGATGAAGACTGCGGATAACAAGATGCCAAGAAAGCCCACCACCATCTGTGCTCTTACATTGCTGTGAAACACTGGGCAAGGAATATGGGGGCCCTGAGGTCTGAGTTCTCATTTCCCAACCCATCATCAAGGCCAGCTTCCCCATCTCTTCATTTGCTTCCTTGTGTCCTGCTCCCACTTGAGAGTTCACCTGCCTGGTGACCTCATTTCAAATTGATATGAGGTGAGGCCCCCACACAAGACCTCTATTTTCCTCAGCTGCCAACCTTGCTGTGCCCTCACCATCATCTCATCAGAGGAAGGAGAGAGAAAAATGAAGTTTTGGCCCTAACAAATTCAAAATCTGTTTCAGTGCACCCAAGGTGGATTTGCTGCCTGGATTTGTCTCCACTGAAAACACCTTCCTCAAAAACCAACTACACATGACAGTTGTTCCATGTGCCTTTCACATGCCCCATGCAAGACCTCTATTTCCCTCAGCTGCCAACCTTGCTGTGCCCTCACCATCATCGCATCAAAGGAAGAAAAGAAAGAAATGAAGAGCTTGGCCCTAACAAATTCAACATCTGCCTCAGTGGACCCAAGCTGGGTTTGCTACCTCGATTTTGCTCCACTAAAGACATAGAATCATAGAATCATAGAATAGTCTGGGTTGGAAGGGACCTTAAAGATCATTGAGTACCAACCCCCCTGCCACAGGCAGGGACACCTCCCACTACTTCCAAAACCAACTACACATGAAACAGTTGTTTCACATGCCTATCACATGCCCTATAAAAGACCTCTATTTTCCTCAGCTGCCAACCTTGCTGTGCCCTCAACATTATCTCATCAAAGGAAGAAGAGAGAAAAACGAAGAATTTGGCCCTAACAAACTCAGCATCTGCTTCAGGGCACCAAGGAGGGTTTGCTGCTTGGATTTTGCTCCACTGAAGACATCTTCCTCAAAAAACAGCTACATATGAGATATGCCTTTCACATGCCCTGTAAAAGACCTCTGTTTTCCTCAGCTGCCAACCTTGCTGTGCCCTCACCATCATCTCATCAGATGATTTTCACCAAATTAAGGTATTGCTGAAACTGTTTCTTCAAGTGTTTATAGGTTTATGAAATAAACTTTCTAAGACAAAATGTGGCCAAATAGCTGGTCCTTCAATGACCCCTTCCATGAAGGCCATAACCAAACCATGGCAAAACTGGAAAAATTAAGCATCTCTCCAGCAGCCAAGAAATAACATTTTCATTGTCCTTCCCTTTCAAACACACTCCCAGAAAGGGTGGGTTGCTTTCTTGGCTTTTGGCAATGGGCACTGTTCCAGATGCGAGACTTCAAGAAATATTGCTTGTAGGATCATTTTTAACTAAATATTAAGCAGACAATGCATTTTTATTAGTTTAGGAATGTTGGTTTTACTTGGAACTTGCACTAAGAGGTCCAGAATGTCTGTTGACATATTTCTTCCGTGCAAGTCAGATGGTGCTTCCAGAAGTTTCTCAGTAAGACATCTTAGGAGTTTTTTCTCTTTGTTTTTTGGCACTGGAATAAAATGGATGTACTGGCATGTGGCCTGAAGACTACATCCTCATTCTGATGAGGTGTTATGGGGCTGCACACAAAATAATTCTCCTGCACAGGCCCTGGGTGTCCAGTACACAAGCACAGTAATGGTATTTTTACAACCAGAACCAGCCATGACTACTTAAAGCACAGACTGAACAAGTTTCAATGTCCTAAGTTTGGGAAAAAAAAAATAAAGTTATTTGGAAACCTTGATAGGATCAGGATGTAGCAACTTCAGGACCATATATCACCATGTCTAATGCAGATTCCCCATTCAGTAAAAGATGATTTTCCAAAGCAATAAGAGAAAAGGACAGAGACACTTCTGGGTATGATTCCTGGGTAAGGAGATCTCTCACTACTAGGCACATGCTCACAATATCACCTCCAGCTATAAGAAAGTCATTTCTCCATTGTTTGGTCATTTTACAAGCAAGCATCTGTTAAAGATGTTGAGTCAGAAGAAGTGTAGCTGAACTGCACAAAGTTGAAGTCAGTGCTGGACATGAATGCTTCATTTTCTATTTTTCTTTTGGTTTGTTTTTTCTCCTTAAACAAGAAAAAAATATTAGCTACCCCTCAAAGCCCCAATCAAATTCCTGCCCTCTTATAAAATGAAATCCCTATATTCTCAGGAGTAAGGACTTTGAGAGCTTAAGGATGGCTGCCTCATTTAGGTAGCAAAAGGGCAAGTGCAATAGCAGTTCAGGGCTCTAAAATTTTGGAAAGGCTGCATTATGTCAGCTCCCCTGTGATACTAATGCTGGAGTTTGGGTAGGACAGCACGCTGTTACAAATCTTCAACAGGCCAAATACATCCTACTGCTGTAATGGCTCTTGCTCCTGAGTTACTTCTGCTTTGAAGCTAAATGAAGAAGGGAAAATGAAAAAAGAACAACAAGGCCCCCTTGCAAATCCAGTTGGAATCAATTGCCCCTTCAGGGATAAAATGTGGGTCTCATCACAGCTGAAAAAACAGACAACTCTTGTGGGTAGTGCCCAAATCACACTCCACCTGTGCCAAAACAAGTTATAACACATTTCATTTGTTCAGCAGGCAAGTAAGAAGATTCATCACAGAAACTTCACACTACTATAAGGGAAAAAATAATTTTCCAGCTTCCTAGTACTAATCTTGCCCTTGTTACCTGGTGCCTTTACAAGATTCCTTATGCCAGAAGAGTGATGTTGCACTCTTGACAATACTTGATGTCTGAAAAGCATATCCATAAGTACAAGAACTTCATAGAATGGTTTCAGTTGGAAGGGACCTTAAAGATCATTGAGTTTCAACTCCCTGTCCAAGGCAGGGACACCTCTCACTAGACCAGGTTGCTCAGTGCCTCATCCAGCCTGGCCTTAAACACCACCAGAGAGGGTGCATCCACAGCCTCTCTGGGCAACCTGTTCAAGTGTCTCACCACCCTCACAGTAAAGAATTTCTTTCTCATATCCAGCCTAAATCCCCCCTCTTCCAATTTACAGCCATTATTTCTAGTCCTGCCATCACATATCCTATTAAGAAGTCCTACCCCAGCCTTTCTGTAGCCCCCTTCAGGTATTGAGAAGCTACTGTGAGGTCCCCCCTGAGCCTTCTCTTCTCCAGGCTGAAGAACTCCAACTCCTTCAGCCTGTCCTCAGAAGGGAGGTTCATAATCCAACATAAATCTAAAGAAATGTTCACAAGTGGCAAAAACATCAGTAACAGCAGTGAGATTTACCAATCCCCAGTCACATTAAGATGGGCTTTGTAGAACAAAAAGCTAGCAGGAAATTCAAGTAAACTTAGATTAATGCTTGTGTAAATTTAAGAAATGAAGCACACCTTATTGCTATTAAATCTCAAAATTACTTTTTAGATTTCTACAGTGTATCTTAGATGTGTCTTCTCCAAAACTTAAGCTACTCCAAAGTAACTGATTTTTGCTCAACAAAGTCAAATTTATTGCTTGAAAGAAGTTCAACAAACTTATCTAAACACAAGCCTGACTTCTGCTTTTTTCCCCAGTTTAATCGCCTGTGAAAACATAGTGCCATTACACGGAAAAACCACAAGGGGCTATAACTCAAGTTCTACTCTGATGTTTGCAGACCTTTTGAACTTGGCCTCTCCACATAAATTTCCAGCTATTGTAAACAGAGCTCTACCCACTAGACCTACCAGCTTTAATGATATGGAGAAACGCTACACTTGAAATTCTGGGAAGAGAAAACTCCTTCCAGCTGCCAGCTCAAAGCCAGAATGAGGACAGCATCTAAATACACATCAGGTACAAACCAGTATCATCCCACTTCATCACTGGGGCTTATCCAAGTAATGACAATTAAAATGTAGTGACATCTTTGTATCAGAATAATCCATAAATGGAAACAGCAGACAAGGCATTCCAGCAGACTGTAATTAAATCTACAAAGAATTACAGGACTGCAGACTGTGCCTTAGAGGGTGTTGGTAAACCCCATCTGTATGCTTTAATAAAACCTGTGAAGGTAGTGAAAAATACAGGCTGTGCCCATGCAGATCTGTAGGAGAAGGCGACAAATTGAGGGCAGGTAGAATCCTTGTAGTACACAAAGCCAGAACCCACTGTCACTTGTCCCAAGGAACAAGAAGGACCTGTGTACATTGCCCTATTGTTAGAATTAGCCAGGCAAACACTCTGTCTACAACATCCAGTAGCAAACCTGTGATACTGGGATTACTTCACTCTCTGCATCCATCCTACAGCAACCCAACTTGTCAACTACCTCACTGTGTGCTGCATAACAGCTCCTAGCAATGAAAACCAGATAAGTGTTGAAAAACATCTTTCTGTAGGATAACAGGCTGAAGAAAAATCACTTTTCAGACTAGTATTCAGTTGACCAAAGGCAATGTAGACCAAAGTTCACTGCAAAACCCAATTATATGTATGACCTTGTAGGCTGGCAGGAAGAACACCCTGTGGGAAACTAAGAAGAGAATCCTAGTTATCTGATTTGGGTGATGAACTTCAACAGCTGAGGCCATGAACCCCGATGTCTCTTCATTCTCACTCTGCTTCTCTCCCCTCCAGAGATTTTACTTATTACCCACAAGAAACAGAGAGAAATGAACTTCAGCAGCTGTTCTGAAGAGGCCAGTACTCACAACCCAGCAAGCAGCCTCTGATGTTTCAACAGTGCCCAAACTCAATCTTTTTTGTCTTTTATAATCAAGGTTAAAAAAGTCTATCCCAAACATTAAACAGGATATCAGGATAAACAGTCTATCAGGATAAACTCAACAAAATATCTTAATCCTTTGGTCAAGGGAGGCGATTTTGCCCTTGTACTTGGTTCTGGTGAGACTCCAACAGGAGTTACTGTGTCCAGTTCTGGAGCCCTCAACATAAGGACATTGAGCTGATGGAGCAGGTCCAGAGGATGGCCATGAAAAGAGGGCTGGAGCAACTGCTTTGTGAGGACAGGCTGAAGGAGTTGGAGTTGTTCAGACTAGAGAAGAGAAGGCTCGGGGGGGTACCTCAGAGTAGCTTATCAATACCTATTCTATAATTCCTGAAATTCCAGGAATTATAGCAATACATAGAAGCTGAGAGCTGATCAAAAGGAAGCACTTCCTCTGGCAACAGCAATTCCTTCACCTGTAAGTCTCCTCTCTCTTTGAAATGTTGAGAAATCCCATACATTCCAGAACAGACAACTGCATTTCAACAGAAGTACTGACATGCATGGTCATACAATCCAGCTTTCACTTGTGACCTCAGTCAGCTTTGCACTGAAGTCCACAAAGGTAGATGGAAAAATACATATTTTCATCTGACCTGCTGTCTAGGTCACTAAATATTCATATTTGATTAGGATCAAATGTGTCACACAAGAGGCTGATAGAGCAACATTTTCACTCTACTTAAGAGTAGTTATTTAACCACCCAATAGAAAAATTACAGAAAACTCCCCCATGAACTGTCTTCTATCCAAATAAAAGCCAGGAGAAGTGAACATATTTCAATAACAACAAAGCTAGAGCACCCCACTCTAGCAATTTTTGTCATTAATCTAACTTTAGTCTATTTTAAAAAGAATATAATTTACAAAAAAATTCAACAGGGATGCCTTGAACAATCAAGCTCTTAAAGAGCAGAACTCCTTGTTGGACAGGGTGTAAGTTTGGTTCTATACAATTGCACCTGTCCTTAAAAATACTCCTATTAAATTAAGTGTCTGAATCTTCATCTCTTAAGATTTAAAAAGTTGGAATTTCAGGTGGGTTTTTTTCCACATCCCTTATGAAAAACTCACCTTACCAGCTCTCAAAAACTTATTTTGATTTAAGGTTTTTGGTTATGTCCAGGTTGGAGGAGGCACTGAGCAACCTGATTGAGTGGGAGATGTCCCTGCCTATGGCAGGGGAGTTGGAACTAGATAATCTTCAAGGTCCCTTCCAACCCAAACCGTTCTATCATTCTATAAATTCAGAAAGTTAGAGGATACTAGTAAGAATGTACACATCCTATGAAACTCTTCACCAAATGAACTAGTGTACATCCAGACTTGAATGTGGAAAGTCTCTAGGCTTCACTCTACACAATCACAACTTTCTTGAAAAATGAATGCTTGCTTTGAATTTTTAGAGGGAAGTTTCCAGGAGAAAGATGATCTTTAAGGTCCCTTCCAACACAAACTATTCTATGATCCTGTGTTTTTATGTTTTTTTCTGAATCATGTATCTTACCAAGGCAAGATAGGGGAGCCCTATCCTCACTCTCCCCAACCTCACATTTTCAAGGGCAACACTGAGGGAAAAAACTCATCATCATATAGCTATTTTCAGCTCACAGCTCCTTAAATAGTCACAAAAGAAACAAGAGCAGAGAGATGCCCACTATTTATCTCCATCTCTCCTACCTGCCTGGCAAACTCTTAAGGATGGAAGCATAGCAGAAACCTGGCCCAAGAAGCACTTGTGGAGTGAGATTTGCTGGTGCAGTATGTAATTCTGTGAAGAAGTGCAGGCAGGCAGAGTGAAGGGCCAGTGAGACACAGCTGCAAACCCAAACAGAACTATTTAATCCAATATTAGAGCCAGCAGCTTTGTCAGCATACCTTTAATGTAAACACAGCATAGGCTGCACAGTACACCCTGAGGAACACAGCTGAGCAGCCTCCTTCCTACTACCAGACTTCCTCTGCAACACCAAGACAAGGCTCAGGATTCATATTGGAGACCTAACTAAAATTCACAGTTTTCCAGACCCTATCATCTTGAACCCATCACGACACACAGAAGCCAAGGAAAACAAATGAAATTCTTGTTTTACTGGGTCCCACACGCTGTGATATTTCCAAGTCTACTACTAGCATCCACCAAAAACATGCAGAACACTCTCCATTTTGGAAACAAATGCATTACCAGGACAGAGCAGGGAACAAAATGAACTAAACCTACTCCATGTGGTTTTCATTTAAGCATGTTCTGCAGAGGAAGTGACATTTGGTACATAATATATTTGGCTCCTGTCCATATTCCTTTTGTTATTAAGCTCAAGGGGCAGGTGGGCCAGTGCCCATCTTGGCAGTCCTAGATCCTCTTCCTTCTTAGCCTACATCCACTTCCACTCAAAGCAAGTAAGTGTCCTCAAAGCTGGATGAGGATGCTCCTCTGGCAGTGAGATGCACTCATGTTTACCATAAACAGAACTTATGTTGTACATACACTCTAAAAATACTAAGCTGGATCAACAAGGCAGGAACCTGGACTTAAGAGATTCTGGTATGCACATATGGTAGTAGATAGAGGAAGAGTGAAAGCAAGCAGAGCCAGGCAGCTTTCCCTTTCCCCTTAATGAGGTTAAAAAAGCAACATGAAGATGACCATACAAGCTTGGCTGTCACCCAGAAGTTTATGACGAGGGAAGAAAACTGATTTACCCAGAACTACGTGCTGGATAGATACCATATGTACATCAAGCACACATCTTCTGGCAGGATATACACACACACACACATTTACATATCACATGCAACTGAAGTGCACTCTAGGAGAATGCAACAGCCAACTCAAGCAAGTGAAGAAGTTCCTTCAAGTGAGTTACAGGGGCTCCTGTGTACAACTGCTGTTCCTTATTATCACAGAGAATTCCACTTTCAGTGGCAGCATACAGCATCTGTGTAAGAGACCTCTAGGAGATAGTTCTCCTTTACAAAGCAGGTTAAAGAGCAAAGAAGAGAAACTATAGGTGAAGTGACCTGTTCTGTACAGTACATTCCTTCCACTGAACCATATAGCTAAGCATACTCAAAACAACAGTATAAACACTAAATATAAATAAAACTGAGGCTTTTTTACTTTTAGTACTAAATCAAGAACAGTTTAGGCACAAATCTGACTTATCTCAATCACCTTTCAAAGTCTATGCCTCATTCCTGAAGTTTGAAGAAAGGTTTTGATAACATACTTGATGTCGTTATCCAGCCTATGAGCTCTTACTCAAAATATTCTATGGAAACTGCTGTATTATTAACATGGAAACTACTATGTTATTTCTGTGTTGTTAGCAAGATAAGTAATTAGTCTAATTTCACCACAAGCACCTGATTATTTATAGAATAGTTTGGGGTTGGAAGGGACCTTAGAGACCATCTAGTTCCAGCCCCCCTGCCATGAGCAGGGACACCTCCTACTAGACCAGGTTGCTCAGTGCCTCATCCAGCCTGGCCTTAAACACTTCCAGAGAGGGAGTATCTCACATCTACTTGGCAAACATTCAAGCTCTGTGCTAAAAATCTGACAGTGACTGTCATGTAAATATATAGCCTAACATTTATACTCATTATACACACACAATTTAGAGATTAAGTTTATTAACTGAAATTCTAATACATGTCAACACAACTGTGTAAATTACTTGTAAAAAAATTACTTTGAATGTAAGTTCTACGTCCTTCCTAAATTTGCTTGCAGGCATTTCATCCCATCTACAAAAGGTATGTACAATCTTCCTTGTTACTTACGAACCACCCAGCAGGGGTCTTACATAACCAAGGCAGCTTAGCTTCCCACACCTTAGAAACACTATTAGATCTTGGGAAAGAGAATTGCTCCATTTGTCCCACTTAACACTCTAACAACTAGGTGAAGTTGCACTTAGAGCTATATCCTGGGTCATCAAGTTCAGTGTGATTCTGTTACCTAATACCTAACAAACTCCATTTCAAAATATATTGGGATTTTTGACCAAATTTGACTCTAATTAGAATACTGCTCCAGACTGATTTAGTGAAAAATGGGTTTTTTCCTAATTTGCAGCCAGAACTTATCCAGGCTTGGAACCAGATGATCTTCAAGGTCCCTTCCAACCCAAACCATTCTATGATTCTACGTCCAGTTAAGCCTAATCTGAAAACAACTCAAGCTACTTCAGATTTGTATAAACCCTCTACAAAAGCCGAAGAGATTTGAATTTATTTAGTTACAATCTAGGAAAGAAGTGATCAAAACTTTCAATAAAAGGCAGAAGCAACTTCTATAAGGTCTAAGAGAGATTGTGAAACACAAGAAGTGTAAAACTGAAACGAAGATGGCTCCAGAGACGTCATTGTGCTTCTGCAGAGTTCTCTGCTTTCTGCAAAAGGATCTGGCCAAACATTTGTAAGGGACACCGAGTACATTCTTCCAGCAAGCCCATCTTTTCAATCTACAAGTCAGAGTGCCTGCAATCAAAATGGTATGAGAGCAGTGATAAAGTTGCTCATGTAAGCACATCATCACATGAACACTATCACAGAAGGGTTAAAAAAAGGTAGAAAGACGGCTTATTTTTCTACTCTTCTGCAGATATTCTTGTCCTAGAGACTCAGTTCTTCTGTCAGTTCTCAAAAATGTGTTGAAAAGCTTTTTAATCCACACTTACACAGAGAAATAGTTTAAAAGCTTATACAGACTGGAATTAACAGACATCTCCTTTGTTCTCGTTGAGGGGGAACTGCTAAATGTCAGAGTGTTTTCAGTGCACACTCCAAAAGTTATCACTCACAAGAGAGCTGCCATACAAAAGCTCTGTATAGAAGCTGATGGCCACAAGGCTACAGACTAAAACCCACTGCTGCTGTCTTACAAGTAAGAGTCACACACACCAAGGGGACACTTCCATTGCCACAGCAATACGTCCACTCATTGCCTCAGCCAAGCAACACATCTAGTGTGGCTTTTATCAGTAGTGAGAGTGTTGAGATAAGAGAGAAACTTCTCTAAAAACAAAGTTAAGGGAAGAGAGAAAGAGTCTTAACCTCTTAAGTGATCAGCCTAATCCTTCCTATCTTATAATGAATGATATGACTGAGCAACCTGGTCTAGTAGGAGATGTCCCTGCCCATGGCAGGGGGGGTGGAACTAGATGATCTTTAAGGTCCCTTCCAACCCAAACCCTTCTATGATTCTATATGGGGATGAAAAATGGTGATGGCTTAACAGGTTACACGCAGGCAAAGTCAGTAAGGACACAAAGTCTTTACAAAGTCTCACACAATGACAAATATTTTTCAACATGCAGAGATACAAGAATCCTTAGGTATTATCACACCATCAGGTACATCTATTTCAAGTCATATCTTCTGTCTTCTCTCCTCTTGCAGTAGACAGAGCTTCCAAACAAGCTAAACACTGCTTTTGAGAGCTTACAGAGTAATGGAGCCATTACTCTCAACAGCTGCCATCACTAGTATAGCACCTTCTTCTACACAGAAGGCATGCTATCACATTTGTGAAATCAGCTTGGCAACACAAAAAAAAACCCAAAGAGCAGCACTGTAGAGAAAATAAAAGCCAATTATTTAGGAAAAATGTCTACTTCATTAACACCACCTTATTACGTCATGCCTCAGGGTTGCAAATACAAGGCTTGAAGAGATCCTATACAATCAATAGTAAACAGGAGAAACAGTTTGCCTAATTGACTACACTAAAAACAGAAAAAGAAGTGGTCCCAGATAAAACTTTATTGTATAAGGTGTCAAGAAGAGAGATTTAGAGGATCATCAAAACTGAAAGTAACACAGTTAAGGCATTACTGGTTTTTCAAAGGCAAAAAGTGAGTTAAAACAAACAACTGTTTTTATTATTTCTATCCTTTTTGCAGGGAAAATACTTTCAATTGAGAACCAACTACAGAGGTGGAACATCAATGTTTAAGATGGATTCTCAGGATTATTACTTTATTAAAAGGCTCTTATTAAATGGCTATGAGGGGGGATCTCATAAGTAGCTTATCAATACCTGAAGGGGGCCTAAAGAAAGGCTGAGGTAGGACTTCTTAATAGGATATGTAATGGCAGGACTAGGAATAATGGATGTAAATTGGAAGAGGGCAGATTCAGGCTGGAGCTAAGAAAGAAATTCTTTACAGTGAGGGTGGTGAGACACTGGAACAGGCTGCCCAGAGAGTTTGTGGATCCCCCCTCTCTGGAGATGTTTAAGGCCAGGCTGTATGAGGCATCTAGTGGGAGGTGTCCCTGCCTAAGGCAGGGGAGATGGAACTAAATGATCTTTAATTTCCCTTCCAAGCCAAACTATTCTATGATTATTTGAGTGAGAATTAAGCAAAGGGTTAATAAACTCCATTTAAGACCAAATGCCAAGAAACAGTAAGAAAACTGAGGTGCATGTCCAGATTTTCTCGGTAGGACAAGATTGGTGCAGATTTAAGCCAAAGCCTTTTGGATATCTCTGTGGTTTTCAGAAAGTCGTATTTTTCAGTTAATACATTTCCTGAAAAAGTCAACTGAAAAACCATGATCCAGACCACTAGAGCTCTAGGAACTGGTGTAGTTCAGCCAGTGTTTTTGAGGAGCTCTTAACTGCAAACTCTCCTTCCTGTTAAATTACATTAGACCAGGATCTTGTGGTGAAGAGGAATGTCAGATAAAGAGGGCTGGCCTTTTATAAACCATCCACATGAAGATTTAGGTACACCATGGGTTGAATACTGTGATACCAACCACAACAGCCTGGACAGCATATAAAATACAACCAAGGGCTAACAAATTACTCTGGTTTAGCTCTATCCAAATAGATCTGGAACAATTTAATGTAAACAACATGGAGTGATTATAAGATTAACATTTATGGAAGAGGAAGCAGATTATGTCCCCCTTACTGGGTTGGTTTTTGATCTAACTCCAGTGTTTAAGTGATGTTTTTTTCCCCAAATATTTCAGTGAATTAAACTCACAGCATGGAAAGACCACAGTGAGAGGAATTCAGGGAGGCAAAACATTTGGTAAAACAGAACTTAGATAAGGTCTCTTCATTCCTGTAGAATAAAAGGTTTTAGGACAAGATGAAGAGTGAAGGGTGCCACCTACTGAAGTGCCAATACACTACCAAAAAGCAAGTTTTGTTTTCTTTTTCCTTGAAATGTCCCAGCTGCATAATGACCAACCCTGGATTTGCAAGATGACAAAATGAAAGTGAAGAGATCTGTTTGCAGACATTGTACAAAAGCCAGAGCCAAAGGAAACATTCAACACTGGCAACGGACAGAAACCCAAGAGGTCTTTGTTTGTTTGCTTTGTTTATCAGAGATTTTCCTGGACACATGGCTGGGTTTTGTCTGTTGAGATTTATCACCTAAATGAAGCTCAGAGACTGGAATTATTTTCACAGCAAAAAATATGGGATGCAAAATACCTCCTCTGGCTCAGGTATGCTTTTCTAAAAAAACCTCAAGGCTCCAAGATCAACTTAAAACAAGTTTGCTATCTAGTCCAGCAAGTCTATTTTTCCTTGTTTTTATTTCTACTGGAAGAACACGCAGAAAGCCCACACTTTCAACAGACAGATTCCCAGTTTCCTCCTTCATTTGATTTGTAGAGAGTTTATACCTCTTTGTTCCTGTGCCAACAACATTATCCCCAAGTTTAAACATCTTTTTTACTTCCCTGGTGATTAAACCTCTTCAATTCACTTACATGCAGGAACTGTTTTCCTTCATCTTCCTTTTGCAAGACCAAAGAAGTCAGCTCTTTTAGTCTCTTATAAGACAATCTCTCCTCCCTGCAGTGATTCATATGTTCCTGTTCCAGCACAAACCCACCATCTCCAGTACTCCAGACAGGGGTTTAGAAACAGTCCATATAATTAGCTTCATTATAATTGTTGTAATTTCTTTGGAGGAGAGAGAATTGTTTATTTTTCAAATGTTAATAAGCCACTTAGAAGGCTGAGACTTGAGTTACATTCTCAGTTGAAGGACTTTGTCTTAGGGATTCTACCTGTTCTCTCATCCTACAGTGGAAACAATGATTGTTACTCCTCAAATGCATGATTTTCCACTTTGAACTAGGCTTCATTTTTCTAGTCCTCCGTGTCTTCCATACATGCTTTTCTCATTGTTCCTGCATGGGTATTTCTTTTTTTCCTCCATACAGATAGAACACTGCAATTCTGCTCCGAGATTATTCACACAAAAAATATTTGTATAAAAAGTATTGTGGACAGAATTGCCTCATCCTGCTTAAACTACAGAGCCTTCTAAAATTTTGTTGGCTTCACATGTCCTTAGGTTCATACACTTGTGGACCTCATCCCCTCCTCTACAGTGAAATTAATATCTCAGGTCCTTACCAAATGCTTAGAAGTCCACACCAGATCAATTATATCTTTTGTCTTCATCAAGACAATTACATCACAGATTTAATCATACATTATAATATCATCCCTCCAAATAGTTTCTTAATCACTTAATTAGTACTAGTAAATACTGTATTAGTTGACAAGGCCATGTTCTGCCCCTTCCCATTATGTGAATTCATACATTTCATAATTATTTCTCAGAATTTAGTCTCATATTGGCATTTCTTGTAAAATAAATTCAGCAAGGGTCTACAAAGAAGAAAGTTGAGAAACACAAGGTTAGGAAAGAATGCTGTAGCCATTGCACTACCACAGAAACTGTTCATTGTCTCAATAAAATGGAAGCTTTATATGAAGGAGATACTTCAGTTACTAACTGTAAATAGGTACAAAAGAAAAAATTATATAACAGTTCGGGTTGGAAGAGACCTTAAAGATCACCAAGTTCCAACTCCCCTGCCAATGGCAGGGACACCTCCCACTAGATTAGGTTGCTCAGTCCCTTGTCCAGCCTGGCCTTAAACCCCTCCACAGAGGAGGCATCCACAACCTCTCTGGGCAACCTGTTCCAGTGTCTCACCCCCCTCACCATAAAGAGTTTCTTATATAAATTGGAAGAGAGAAGGTTTAAGTTATTGCTAGTCCTCCCGTCACACAGCCTATTAGAAAGTCCTTCCCCAACCTTTCTGCAGCCCCCTTCAGGTATTGAGAAGCTACTATGAGGTCCCTCCTGAGCCTTCTCTTCTCCAGGCTGAACAACCCCAACTCCTTCAGCCTGTCCTCGTAAGGGAGGTGCGCCAGCCCTTGGATCATTGTGGCCCTCCTCTGGACCCGCTCCAACAGCTCAATGTCCTTCTTATGTTGAGGCCTCCAGAACTGGATACAATATTCCTGATGGGGTCTCACCAGAGCCCAGTAGAAGGGCAAAACACCTCTCTCTTGACCTGTTGGTCACACTTCTCTTGATGCCACCCAGGATTTGGTTGGTCATCTGGGCTGCAAGCCATCCACTGGCACCCTGAAATCCTTCTCTTCAGGACAGCACACCAGCCACTCCCCACCCAGCCACTTAATCAACACCCAAACACATACAACCACTATTAATAACGTTAAAAATATAAAAGGAAAGGCATAAAAAAAAGTTCAGTCCATAAATTAGTGTGTGTGTTATCCTTACTCTGCTATCTGACACCAAAGCAACTCTGGCTTACATCCTGTTTACCCTCACACTGGGCTAAGTAAAAGATTTCATTACTTTTTGGGTGAAGTGCCAAGTGTTTCAGTGTGCCCCATGCCCAATTCGGAAGCTGCCAAACATTGAAATCAGAAAAGAGCACGCCAGCTGCCCCTGCTCCTCATTCTATGTATATATGATACTGCCAAGTCAAAGCAGCCCCCAGCAGATCATCAATTAGCTGGAGGAGGGAGACTTGAAAATCTTGGCACAGTCTTAAAGTATGGTTAGAGAGATGTAAATAATATCAGTGCCTGCATGAAGAGCAAAAGGGACATCCAAGGTCTTACTATTAAACAGTCACCACTCTCTTTCTTACACATGCTCATGTTTGAGCTTTGCCATAGCATCTGCAAGAAGCTGAAGACCAGAATTAATGGACGCAAATTGGAAGGGGGTAGATTCAGGCTTGACATAAGAAAGAAAATCTTTAAGGCAAGGGTGGTGAAACACTGGAAGAGGTTGCCCAGAGAGGCTGTGGATGCCCCCTCTCTGGAGGGGTTTAAGGGCAGGCTGGACAAACACTGAGCAACCTGGTCTAGTGGGGGGGGTCTCTGCCTAAGGAACGAGGGTAGGAACTCTACCTTTAAGGTCCCTTCCAACCCTATATATTCTATGATTCTAAGCTTCGAAAAGCCTCTATGAACCAGAAGGACAGTTTCACAATTGGACTTCTTATCCTCCTATTGCTTCCCATTTTAATGTAAACTACCACAAACCTCCTTTTGAAGACTGAGATGTTACGAGAGCACATATTCACAGCAAGAGAGTTGCATGCTCAAAAAGGAATAACCTTTCTTGGTGGATAAGACTTAGTGGTTACAACCACTCAGTCTCAGTCTCTCTGCTCCTCTATCCAGCTCTGGTGGGGTCCCATCTGGAGTATTGTGTCCAGTTCTGGAGCCCTCAGTGTAAGGAGGACATTGAGCTGCTGGAGCAGGTCCAGGAGGGCCATGAAAATTATGAGAGGGCTGGAGCAACTGCCTTATGAGGACAGGCTGAAGGAGTTGGGGTTGTTCAGCCTGGAGAAGGCTCAGGGGGGACCTCCGAGTAGCTTCTCAATACCTGAAGGGAGCTACAGAAAGGCTGGGGTAAGACTTTTTAACAGGATATATGATGGAAGGACTAGGAATAACGGATATAAATTGGAAGAGGGGAGATTCAGACTGGAGCTAAGAA
>VZTY01008125.1:0-33288 GCA_013400935.1 Turnix velox | reverse complement strand
ACTCCAGGTGGGGTCTCACCAGAGCCAAGCAGAGAGGCAAAATCACCTCTTGACCTGCTGGTCACACCTCTCTTGATGCAACCCAGGATTTGGTTGGCCTTCTTGACTGCCTTCTGGAAAAAAACATCTGTCTTAAGAAACCCCAATCATTATGATCCAAAGCAGCCATGAAAAGAGAAAGAATTACGTTGTGTGCTCTTTTACTTATGACTCTTATCACTGCCCTGGGAGTATAATAACAATACCTCTGTTTCTTGAATTGGTAACTAGATTGTTGCACAGAAGGATTTAAATGTTGTGTGTTTCTTAGAGAGAATAAGAACTCTGGTTTCCTAAAGGAAACCAGTCAGTAGGAACACTTATTCTCTCCAAGTACCCTGGTTTCCTGAATGTTACCAATCAGATGAACATCACTGCAGCAGAAAAACTGGAGGGACACACTGTCAAATTGTTTCTGAATTAAGCACGAGCAGTGAATGAAAACCCTTCTGACATTATGAAAAAAAAAAAGTTTTTCTTACAGCAAAAAGCTGGGTTAGAAGTTATCTTAAAGATCATCTAGTTTCGACCCTCCTGCCATTTGCAGGGACACCTCCCACTACACCAGGTTGCAAAAGGAAAAAGCAATCTCTGCACCTCAATTTTTCTTCCCCGGTCACCCAAACTTTATTGAACTTGTCAGCATTGCAGTCCTTTATGTATAGATAGACTGCTCCTGAAAAAAGGTCAACAAAAAGCACAAGCAAGCTTTCAACATCAAGAACACATGCCTTCTCTTCTGACTCCTCTCCCAAAAAGGGACTTCCCAAAAAACTCATGGCACTCATTACACTGATGGCAAAAGAATCTGGAGTTTTACCTTGCTATGTTCAACTACACTAACTTCTGTTTTGTGTCCTTAAGCAGGTTCCAGAAGGCTGGAACTTTGTTCCTAAATATTTATACATATATGTTCTAGATGTGAATGACTATGTGGTCACTTAAATTTGGCATCTAAACATACATCAAAAAAAACATTTTCCCTTTGAAGTCGGTAGGAACAATTTGGGATCAACTGCTGATTAAGTGTCCAAATACAAGATGGAGTACACAGAATATCAGGGATTGGAAGGGACCTCAAAAGATCATCAAGTCTAATCCCCCTGCTGGAGAAGGAAGCTCAGGTTTGGTTTTTGAGGTGATAAGTTATTCTAGATGCTTACTGTGTGGACACTAATGGCAGAAGCACTCCATGACAAGGGGTGGAGAACTTTCCACTGGGAAACACACCTAGGCACTGTCACAAGAGCAAAGATCTCTGCTTTTACTGAAAGGCAATGGGAATTCTGTCCAGTGTTACGGGTTTTTTCCTCCTGCTACAACTTTCTCTCCCTACAGGATTCTCTTGGTAAAGGAAAAATCTTTACTTGCCCCTGTTCTTAGGGGTGGTGATGGCAATCTGAGAGAAACAGTCAACTAAGGTTGCTCCCCTACTCCTAGTTGTACCACACACTTAAGTGGAGTTAGCTTGGACTCTTACTGATTAAGAGAGGGAAATCTGCACTACACCACACATAATGTTTTGAAAGTTAATTTCATATGAAGGGAGAAAAAAAAATAGACATACATATGACCTTGACAGTACTAGAAGGGATTACATCATGACTTTATGTCTGGTTATATGGTGCAATGAGGAGGTCAGCCTCTTTCTCTATTCTTTCCCCCACATCACAGAAAGGCTTGTATTTCCTATATGACTCCAGGGACATCCAAATACCTGCTGCACATATTCATAAAACCCATACATCTGCACATCATTTCTTGTAACCTTCTACCCACCCATTGACCCGATGGATGAAAACACCCAGGTGCACCTGCAGACTTAGTGGCAGCATTCATCAAAACGATAAGTTTAGGCTACACATTAGGAGAACATGAGCTAAGTAGCCATATTTAAGATGGAAAAGTTCAGCTGAATCAAACCCCTCTTGCCCTGTTAAAGCTGGGTGAATCTCAATTCCTCTTAGCCAGGAAACTGATCTTAGCATGTGTTTGTATGTAAAAAAGGGAAGTCATCTTTAAGTCATGCACACACAGACACAACCTGCACATTTGGAGTCTTGCTAGTATCAGCTTTAAAAAAAATTCTCCAGTATTAAATATGAAGCAAAACAGGACTATCATCCTACATATTTATGGCATTTAAAATCCTGCCTGTCAAGGCTCAAGCTTCTGTGTGAGGTTATCAGCTAGAGCAGCTACTGAACACGGAATTATCTCTCAACAAGACACTACTTTCAACATTACATACACTAGAGAATTTAGGCAAGAAATTTGGATAAGAGGCTCTTCAATCCTTTTTCCTCTCCTTAACAGGGTGGCAGCAGCACTGGACTTGATTGTATGAAGCTGGGACTGTTCCATGGAGCTGTTCTCCTTTTTCCATTTGCAACCAAGACAAGGGCATTTGGCTCCTACAGCTGGGGTTTCCTTCAGTAAACATGTGCTTTCAGCCAACTTGAAAGGATTAAAGAAACCAGGTCAAATTCACAGACTAATTTCAGCTGGAGAAAAACAAACTGAGAGCTGGTGTTGTAAAACCTTCCTCAGAGGCTAGAGTTGTTGACTTTTTACCCAATACCTCAGTCAGGGCACAGGTTATAGGGGAAATCTGGGCTCCACCTAGCTTGTCCAGGGCAGATAACACACAAACTCCAGCTATCAGATAAAAGGAGCCATCTCCTTAGCAGTTTAAACATCCCTTTTTATTCCCAGCTCTACAGAGTGTCCAAAATGTACCCTATTAATAGCATTCTCTCTAGTGAGATAAAGCATTTGATGTTAAACCAAGCATTATTTTCACCTTGAAACACACAAAAATGAAACGTTATCTTAGGTTCAATGTGGACCAACCTTATCTCAACCAATTCTAAGGTTTTTTCCAAATATAGGTGCTGAAAATACCTACAGCTGCTCTCACTATCCTGTATACTCTATTTAGTACTGCTTCATATGAAATAAAAATCTCAATTATTCAACCTCTGAAAGGGAATATGCACATAAATGCATTGTTCTCCTCAAATTGCTTGTTCATCTTTTCTAATACTACACAACATCAAAAAGAAGAGGCTGCAAAACAGCATTCAATTATTTCACTCTATTCAGCGTGCTACTTTGTAGGAAAAAGCTCTTTCCTTGAAAACAAGGAGCTACAAATATTACTTCTGGCTTCATGTTCTTTCCCAGACTTCAATCCCCTTTGAGCTCCCACATGGTCTTAATTAAAATAGGGTAGTTCTTAATTTACAACAGAAAAGACATTTTGAAACTGTTGAAGTAGTGTTAGTGAAACCCCAATAACCCAAATCTCACCCCCAGACAGATACATCAATATCCTTAATTTATCTCAAGTTCCTGTCGAGCTCATAAGTCTCCTTTATTGTAACAACTGCACTGTGCTTCCACAGTACCTTGACCCTCCAAAAATAAATAAAAGTTCCAAAGAAAATGTGTCTCATCATCATGAGGAGGAGAATTTATTCCCATCCACTCTTTGAGCTGTTTCAGCTCTGCAAATAGACACTGATGCACACAGACAACAAGCTTCCTGTCTGGATTATTACCACCGGTCTTGCTTTTTCTCAGAAGCACATCACCTTTTGGGAAAGTGATGTCACTTCTCCACAGAAACCTAAGTGAGATACCATACCTCTGTGCAACTCCTTTGTGTCCCTTCTGTCTGCTTCTCTTGGAACATCAACAGCCAAAGAAGAGCACCCTGCAGAGCCCAGTAGCCCAAACCATAACACACCAATGACCCCTCTAAATCAGAACACAGACAGGTTGTTCAGCCCCATTGCTGGAAAGCTTTTTAAAAGTAATGCTTCACTTTTACACAAATGCAAGTCTATTAATAGCTTATCAGCAAAATAAAACCAACAGGAAACCTTTCTCAAGCTAATGTATGAACTGTAAATGTAGTATCATCCAGTTTCACTGGATTTCATTTACTGCATGTGTGACGTTGTAGTTGGACTATTTAACAGGGTATGAGATGGAAGGACTAGGAATAAGGGATGCAAATTGGAAGAGGGGAGATTCAGGCTGGACAGAAGAAATAAATTATTTCCTGGGAATGCGGTGAGACACTGGAACAGGTTGCCCAGAAAGGTTGTGGATGCCCCCTCAACCCCTGGAAGTGTTTAAGGCCAGGCTGAAGGAGGCACTGCGCAACCACAGTGGGAGTTATCCCTGGTCATGGCAGGGGGGTTGGAACTAGATGATCTTTAAGGTTCCTTCCAACCCAAACTACTCTTTGATTCCATAAAAAAACCCTCAAAGTAGCCTAGAGAAGAAAGGCTATGTTTACACACATCACTCTCTTGCTTAAACTATTTTTTCTCTGCTGTATAATTCCACCTTAACCAAAAAAGGAAGGTCCATTAGTTAGCCAGAAATTCAACTTGGCTTAAAATACTGATAAAAAGTACTTTTTAAAAGTACATGGAGTAATACGCACTTTTGGTGATTGTTCCTACAACTCCATTTGATAAAACCAAGCAGCAGAAAGCAGAAAGATGAAAGGAAAAAAGCAGAAGAGAGGTGAAAGTGAAATTCATTCCTGCTTCAGCAGTTGGGAAAAGACAACACATAACCCCACTAAGCACATGCAGGAAATTCATGGTATTTGTGGAGAATGGAAATATACACTCATATACCTACTACCTACTGTTTGCATACAAAGCATTACTTGGTTTTCAGTCCATCTTCTCCTAAGTCAGTATTCAAGCTTTTTCTAAATCTAGTAAGCAGCTACCCCCACTAAAAAATTTCCAAGTAAACAGCCAAGATGAACACTTTCTCCTTATTTACCTTACTGGGTTTTTGGATTCTTCTATTGATTGAAAGTGGAGGTCTGACCTCAAATATTAATGTGCTTGACAAACCAGCAAGGGGGACCTCATAGTAGCTTCTCAATACCTGAAGGGGGCCTACAGAAAGGCAGGTTTAGGACTTTTTAATAGGATATGTGATGGCAGGACACATATAAATTGGAAGAAGGGAGATTCAGGATGGAGAGAGGAAAGATATTCCTTACAGTGAAGGTGGTGAGACATTGGAAGAGGTTGCCCAGAGAGGTTGTGGATGCCCCCTCAGTCCCTGGAGGTGTTTAAGGCCAGGCTGGACAAGACACTGAGCAGCCTGATCCAGTGGGAGATGTCCCTGCCTATGGCAGGGGGCTTGGAACTAGATGATCTTTACGGTCCCTACCAACCCAAACTATTCTCTGATTCTATTTCTCAGATGATAGCCTGGAGAATTATTGTCCTGCTTAATATTTTCTCCAGAATTCTTCCTATAAAAAAAGTTAATCAAGTACTCTTAACTAACATCAAAACCAGTAAGATTTAGTGGTGTCTAGACTTCCCTGATGACTGCATTTTTAACTATTGCATATTGACTTACTCGTGATGAAATATATTTGAGCTTGTGTGATCAAACATACAAAACTCCCACAGTTTGATTTTTCATGGAAGTAACACCGTGACCTCCTAGTAAAAGAATTCACCGAATTTCTGGATACCTAACTATAGCCAATTTCCATGTGTGTACTCTTGTTTCTCTCTTTTTTTAAAAAAGAGCAGTTAATTTTCCTGCTTGAGACCCTGAACAGTGGCACCTGAAATTCAGAAGACTCCCACAACCCCCAAGATCTAAAGAATGACTTTGTTTCAGTGATGATTTAGGGACTGCCTTTAAGTGCCCTTTGATGACTTGAACACTTTCATTCCTTCATGGTTCAGCCTGTGATTTCCTTTCAAGACTTGAAGCCTCTGTTTTGGTCTCTAGTAGGTTTTTCTCTATAAAGGCAAAGAACTTGCTGGGAAAATTATTTTCCATTAAAAGGTTATGCTACAAACTACAGAAGTAACCCTTCTTTCCAAACTAAGCGTATAGAAAAAAAAAAAAAAGAATCAGCTAAGAAAGCAGACTTATAAAATCAGCATGTATTTTAGTTCCTATATTAGATGCCTTCTTTTCACTACCAAGTTGTAATTCAAAATTACAAAGTCACAGTGAAGGACCTGACCCGTACCAACACAACTCTATATCCTTTAACCACATCCCTAGAGCTATTCTCCTACAAAAGCTGACATGACAAAACTCCAGTGGTTTTATAAGTGCTCTCAGTGGCCTCTGGTAGGTCACAAACTGCTTGCAGCTTGATAAAAAGCTACTCTGACTCCCACATGGACCAAGCACCAGGACAATAATTCATCACTGCCAGTTCAGTGTTGCAGCAGCAAAGCAACTGACTTCTCTGGCTCCCTTGCATGCCCAACTTCTAGCTGTAGCCTTCTTGTGGATGCTGAGCACCACATTTCATTCAAAGCAAAGGTCCTCCTGGCTTCGCTGGCTCCCTTGCATGCCCAACTTCTAGCTGTAGCCTTCTTGTGGATGCTGAGCACCACATTTCATTCAAAGCAAAGGTCCTCCTGGCTTCGCTGGCTCCCTTGCATGCCCAACTTCTAGCTGTAGCCTTCTTGTGGATGCTGAGCACCATGTTTGATATACCCTCTACTCACACACACTCTCACAAAGAAAATTCATACATCTCAAAGTCTACAATAATACATGACTTCATCAATAATATATTGAAGTGACTGCTTGGATATTAAATGCGTTGGATACTGCCAACACACAATAACAAGAGTTTTTTGGGGTTTTTTTTTAGAGCTTTTATTCTTCTCTCTCCCATCTTCCAGACTCTATACTACCTCTCACAACAAGGGGCTCCATTTCTCCTCTCTAGAGAGAATGCTGACAACCAATTTGCTTTCTGAAATAGTTTGGGGACGCTAATCACTTCTGAAGTGTAAAACCAGCAAGTATAAAGGAAATTCCTTGGAGTCACGTTAGCCAATGCAGGGAAACTCATGCTCAACACACAGAATGCTAATGAAGACAAAATACAGTTATCATACATTATAAAACTGTTTAATACTGTTTTTAACAGCATATTATTTCCAAAGGCTCAGTTTTAAGAGAGCACAGACCACCTGAGAAACTTAGAAGAACCATCATGTTTGAAGCCATGAAAGCGTTACCTCCTCCAGCCCCTCATTTTGTCAGAGAAAGGAAGAAACATCTCACACAAGCTCATCTGAAAGGCAACCTAACCTACACCCAGCTTCTTCATTTGCTAAAACAAAGTCCTTAGAAAGTCTTTTTGATCAGTGAAACATCTCGCAACACATACAGCATTCCACTTACAGGCAAATCATTTCCTAACAAGCAAATTTTATACTGTTACACTCTTTACTATCTTTTTTTAATCCATAGTATCACTTTTTATCTGCACAACCCCCTTTAAATCCAATATCAAGTGTTGTGTACCCCCAAGCTGGCCTCATTTGTCTAAATAATGGCTAGACAGAAACGTGTCATTTCAGAAGTGATCCCTGTTGTGGTTTTTCTTCCCCAAAACTTCACTTGAAACCCATCCCCCAGTTTAATTCAAAGACAGCCTTTTGCCCTCTGTCTGAAACATTACTAAGTAAATCGACAAACATTAAGAAGACTTTCAAGTTTTATTTTGGCAACTCAAAAGCTATTAACAAGCACTGCAGTCACACAGCTGTATGACACTTTTTCCCCCTCCCCCAATCAACAATACAAAGGATGAAACCACAGTATAAAACACGCATGAAGTGGTAAAATGGATTATACAATTGCAGCTTCATGAGAATGAACGACTTGAGGAGTTCATAGAGTCATAGAATGGTTTGGGTTGGAAGGGACTATAGAGATCTTCTAGTTCCAACCCCCCTTCCACAGGCAGGGACACCTCCCTCTAGACCAGGTTGCTCAATGCCTCATCCAGCCTGGCCTTAAACACCTCCAGAGTGGGGGTATCCACAGCCTCTCTGGGCAACCTCTCCCAGTGTCTCATTACCCTAAAGAATTTCTTTCTTCTCTCCAGCCTGAATCCCCCCTCTTCCAATTTACATCCATTATTCCTAGTCCTTCCATCACATATCCTATTAAAAAGTCCTACCCCTGCCTTTCTGTAGAGCCTTCAGGTATTGAGAAGCTACCCTGAGGTCCCCCCTGAGTCTTCTCTTGCCCAGGCTGAAGAACCCCAAGTCATACAAAATAATTGATGTAGTTACATGAAGTATCAAGACTTATCCCAAAAGATAAACTGACCTATCTTCAAAGACAACAGAAGAAAGCAAACAGTTCTTAGGATCACAAAGTTAAATAAGTCAATTTTTCCCAGCTTTCCACACATTTGATGGGACTCAAAAGCTAAACTGAATAGTTGCAGCAGCTATGCTTTAGTGAAATGCACATTTAAATTTTATTAATGCTGAGCCTTGACTGGTGTGGAAAGGGATGGATTTGCCTTGTTTTACAAGCTGCCCCAGGTCAGTCTAAATATTTGAACTACTGATCAGCAGCATCCCTCAAGTGTGTACATTTGGCTCACTTCTAGTATCTGGCAAAATAACAGACTAGCCCTGTCAACACATAGGGCAATACTCCAAAATTATAGATGTAGAAGTGGCAGCAGCAGTGGCTGCAGCTTTCTGAGCATGAGGGATAACTAGTATTTACCTATAATTAGCTGAATTTCAACGAGTTCTCTGATTTAGACCAGATAGAACCCTGATTTACAATGGGTTAAATTTCAATTTACTTACGGTGAAAAAGGAAAATATCTACCAAAAACAGACAAAAAAGCAAGAAAATAACCCAAGTGCTGTGTATCAAACATAGCCTCAGTACAAGAACTGCAGTAGTTCGTTCTCATGCTTTGAGGCTGCTGCTCTGAATGTGACCTCCATTCAATAAATGCCCCTTGGAATCTGAAGTTGCTCAGCATGAGAGTGCTGTTTGGGGTTTTTTTTGGTGTTGACTGAGTGCTGGGTGTTACAGAATGCTTTTATTTTGGGTTGATGGGAGGCTGATTTGTTTTTAGGTTGAGGACTTAGCTCTCACCATCTCTGAATACAATGCAATGTGTTTGCAACAGTGTGTTTGGAAAAAAGAGCACACACATGTAAAAGATGAGGTGGGTGTATTCAGCAGCCCATACAAGGAAATTAAGGCACCTCTCATCTTACAAAGTAATTAGTAACAAAATCAGCCTGGTTTTTTTGGCTTACCAACCTCTTACTGAGCTTAAAAGACACCTCCAACAAATACCCAAGGTCAAGGCAGGATCCAAGGACAGCAGGGAGTGAATAACTCTTTATAAAAGTTTTCTCAGCTTTTCTTCCATCTACTCTCAGAACTCTACATCTCAACTTTAAAGACTAAGTGTCCCACAGTTCCACTACAAAGCTCAGCCACATTCACACCAAAGACAAACAAACAAAAAAAAAAGGCCCAAAACAAATCCAACACCAAATATCACCTTCCCTGCAACTACTTCACAAAACTAGTCCTTCAAACACTAGGCTGAGGTCATCTGCCTGTACATCACCGTTTCTCAGACCTCTGAAGATCATTCTGTCTTTACATTTGGTGGCCTTCTATGATGGAGTAACATCACTGGTGGACAAAGGAAGGGCAACTGACATCATCTACCTGGACTTGTGCAAGGCATTTGACACTGTCCCACATGACATCCTGGTCTCCAAACTGGAAAAGAATGGGTTTGATGGATGGAGCACTCGCTGGATAAGGAGCTGGTTGAATGGTGGCACTCAGAGTTGCAGTCAATGGCTCATTGTCCGGTGATCTTTAAGGTCCCTTCCAACCCAAACTATTCTATGATTCTACATAATCAATGCCTCTTGCTTTCTCAGGGCAAACTATGTTGTCTGCATTGCATGAAGGATGTGAGAATATTCAGAAAATAAACTGATCATAGAATAGTTTGGGTTAGAAGGGACCTTGAAGACCATCAAGTTCCAACCCCCCTGCCATAGGCAGGGACACCTCCCACTAGACCAGGTTGCTCAGTGCCTTGTCCAGCCTGGCCTTAAACACCTCCAGGGAGGGGACATCGACAACCTTTCTGGGCAACCTGTTCCAATGTTTCATTCATTATGATCTTGCAGAGCAATAGGACTTAATGAAAATTCCAAGCAAATCTGATCATTTGTGAAATCATTTCTTAATAAATGCAATCAAAAGCTTTTGTTTCATGCATCACGCTCAGATGGTGACACATCTGACATTTTCAATTTGCGCAATGTCACTGAGATGGAGAAATCTGAGATTTATTCATTTCAGCAGAGCCAGTTACGTGCCAGTGCCTACTTGAAATAACCAGCATTTTTAAGGTCTAACTGTGCCCTATCTGTACAGTTATTTTTCATTTGCCTTCACAGGCCATTGAATAATTCTAACATTTTAGAAACAGAACAGCCCAGAGTGCTCAGAGTCTAGACTTAAATGCTTCTGGCTTGATGATTCCACAATGAAGTCTAGTACAACTGGGCTGCACTAAAGGCACAGTATCATTGCCAACCCAAAAGCAATCTTCAACCATGCTAAAGTCAGAGAATAATTATAAGCAGAATCTTCATGTATCTGATGAAAAAATAGATACTGGGCACTTAATTTATTACGTCTTGGCCTTGGTTTAACAAAACATTTCTCTCCATTTGTAAGGCAAGATATATGACACATATCATAGAAAGGACTTCATTTAAATTCACTGGTGAGAAGCAGGTCCTAGAACAGCTTCAGAAGCAGAATCATACAATAGCTTGGGTTGGAAAGGACCTTAGAGAGCATCAAGTTCCAATCCCCCTGCCATTGACAGGGATACCTCCCACTAGACCAGGTTACTCAGTGCCTTGTCCAGCCTGGCCTTTAACACCTCCAGAGAGGGTGTTTAAGGCATCCTGTTCCAGTGTCTCACCTCCCTCACCATAAACAATTTCTCTGTGCATCTTCTCTAGGTCATGGATAGCTTTTAAAGTTCAATACTATGCCTAAGATGGAGAAGCCCATCATAAAAATCCTGGTCATACCAGAGCATAATCTGCACATCATCTTGGATATAAGCCAAATACAAGGACCCAAATAGAATTTTAAGCCTAAATCTTTATCTGTTAGTTCCCCTTTTGCTGATGGATCCATGCTCATCTTCAAGTACTTCCACATTATAGATAATCTCACCTCTAAAATATCAGTCTCAATGCTCAGCCAATAAATTGCAGAGTCTTTTTCAAGTACCACCTATTCAAAACTGGCATCCAGCCCTTCCCTTTCCTTTGGAAGACCTGCAAAGCTCACTTATTATTTTCTTTCAAGTTTCAGAGACAAACATTTGCGACAGAACTGAGAAAAAACTTCCCAGTCAACAGCTGACAACTGCTACCTGATATTACTATATCATTTTTAGGGTTCTTTTAACTATATAGAATTGCCCAGCTTTCAGGAAATGGTAAAGATGTAATTTAAAGTAGCCAAGATTGCCTAACCCAAAAAGTTACTGATGATAACTGAATAAGTTTCCTTGGGAGTGTAGACATACAATATGGGAAATCACTTTTACATGATCAAGAGGCTGCTACATTCTTCAAAATTCATTAAACATCATCAAGATTGTGCTCCATATTAAAAAAAAAAACAAAACAAAAAAAAAAATGAAACCAACTCCAAAACCAACCAAGCAACTGATTTAATGAAAATCTTGACTTTAGTCACTTCAAAAAATATCACATTTCTAGGGCCATGTAAAGTGTGCTATTCTATAGACATGACTTCATAACTAATTAAATGGGGGATAAATTGCTTAAACCTTAAGGATAGGCTATAATCCACTAGTTACAAGAAACAGCTCCCTTAATGGTATATTCACACAATTCTTACGCATCTTTGCACTTTGATAATAGAGAAAGAGCCATCACCCATATTTGAATGGGTCTAGATCACAAAGACATTTCCTCTTCCCTCCCTTCACACTAACAAAACCCCCAAAGGTTGCAGACAAGTTCCCCATCACCACAGGGGTGCAAAGGCCAAAAAGCAAACTTAATGAGGCCAAACAGAAGCCTTCTCTTGCAGAAATGTCAATCTTTCTCAGAGAGAAACAGAGGTAAAGAGAACCCTATAAAACCTGTAGGTACACAAAAAAACCAACCTAATAAAAATGCTCACAGCATTTCTTTTGTCCAAGGTTATCATGAAGGGATTTAATTCAAGGGGAACCAGTGGGAATACAGTTCCTCTTATTAAAATGTATTAATTAGTGTAATGTATACAGTTGTAGCCTTTGAAAAGCAAACCAAACCCATGAGATGAACAGCAGGGTCCCAAAAGGACCCGCCCACCATCTTGGATTTATTCCTCTGAGGACGGAGCCCTAGAAGTTTCCTCTGAAGCTTTGGTTCTTTTCATGTTAAAAAAGCTTCATTTACAATGGAATAATCATTAGCAGCAACAAAGCTCAAACTTCATCAAGAAGTGGCTGCCATTCTGATGGAGATTCTGAAAATAGAAGGCTAATCTACAAATTAGCACCTAGTTAGTTTTCAAATCTCAGATGGTCAATGAAATCCCAAAATATATATTAACCAGATCTGAAACATGAGTGTCATTAAGACATTGCTCTTAGTGCTTCATTTTATACATGCACATAATAGTGTTTATTTGGTTTACAGGGGGATCCTCAGCCCTACTGTTTGNAAAAAAAAAAAAAAGAGAAGCAGAATTACAAATTCTATACATACATAAAAAGACAGCTTTTCCAAGTTTTCTAGTAGATTCCCAAACAATTTCAGAAGCACTGAGGATTTAGAGAGGTATGGTCTAGCTCCTATTAATATATTTCACTGTTTACTTTAGAAACAGAAGCACATCATACCAGCAGTCACAATTTCAGTATAAACTGTGCCAAAGAAAAAAAAAATATATTACCTTCACAGTTCTGCAAGCACTGTTGCAACATACTGAGTCAGTAATAGCACAGAGAAGTTAAAAAAAAAGAAAGGGACACTATGAAACTTAATTCTCTCATACATCTCCTATGGAATGTTTACTTCTTTCACTCAATAGTCTACCAAACATTTACTAGAGCCACAGTTGCTTGAACTTGGTGTAAAAATATCACCAAAGATACACACAAACTTGTTGAAATCAGAATAAAAATATATACCAAGAAGATCACAAATACACTCCAAACTGGAACAAATAAAACACTGGGAAGAAGGCCTAGAAACTTACTCACTAAAGTGAATATATAAGTCCAAAAAGCACTCTCCTCACCTCCAAATCACATAAGTAGCAAAGTCTCAAGGCTTTTGTTTAGTTTTGTTTCATCTCAGCAATTTAGAACATCATCTTCAATTTCAAAAGTTAAGATTTGCTTGAAATAAAGTCACCTGGCTGCCACACTGTAGCACTATTTTTCCATACAACAGAAAACTGGAAAAACGAGTACTGTCCAATCTCCAACTCCCTCAGAACCTCTCTCACACACAAACTGTACTTCCAACTAACACCTTTTGAGCTCTCTTTCTCCTTTCTGGACTGGGGATGGAGAAAGGAAACATACCTGATATTAACATAACACATCTACAGATGGTCAATCTCACAAACTGAAGTGTAAAGTTAAGACACTGGAAAAAAATCCTAGTATTCTAAAAAGAAGCATCTATGAAAGGAACTGGAGAATCAACAAAATCTCTCCCAAGCAATGAAGCAACCTTTAACATGCAGGGCATTGAACACTGGAGCAACTGGTACAGGATGCCAGGACTAGGAGTAATGGATATAAACTGGAAAAGGGGAGATTTAGGCTAGAAATAAGAAATTCTTAATTGTGAGACACTGGAACAGGTTGTGGATGCCCCCCATCTGGAGGTGTTTAGGGCCAGGCTGGACAAGGCACTGAGCAACCTGGTCTAGTGGGAGGTGTCCCTGCCTATAGCAGGGGATTGGAACTAGATGATCTTTAAGGTCCCTTCCACCGCAAACCATTCTACAGACTGAGAAACACTGCAAAGGATTTCTACAGATCTAAAGAAATTCCATGAAGGGCAAAAGTCAATTTTGCACTTGATGGGCATTTACAAGTCTTTTCTTAAAAAGATCTTCTGATGGAGATGCTATAACCATCAAACAGAAACTGTTCTACAGCTTAGGTTGCCTCTGCAGAGAGAAAAAAAAAAAAAACTTTTCTTAGTTGAATTTTCGTTGCATCCACTCTAATCTAAACGATTCCAGTCCTCAAACTCTCTTGTGTACATAGATTTCCTTTGGAGAGCTGATGTAGCTGTCCTCTGATGCTCCTTGTTTGAACTCCATTTGTAGTTAAATGCTTCCCAGAACTAGAGAGAGAGTTCTGTGTTACCTTAGCAATTCTGAGTAGAAGAGCTATTTCACAGCCCTTAGTTCTATCTTCCTGCTGTTTATGATTTCTCGTAAGAGCATAACAGAACTTACACTCAGTTTGTGATTGACTATAAACACCAAAAACTTCTTCAGATCAGCTACTTCAATGCCTGCACAGCAACCTTATTTATATCCAAAGTATTATGTAGTTCGCCTTATCCAAATACATACTTTATTTCAGATTTCTCCAGCACAAGATTTTTGTAAATCTTTCAGTTGTGAGACAAATGAATTCTAGTTTGTTCTCAAATATACTTGCAGATTCTCTCAGACTGTTCTAGAAACTAAGGCACACAGAAAACAGTGGAAGGAAGACCAAGAGATAATAACCCTTTCCATTTCAACCCTTAAGTGCATAATGAAAATACTTCTCTCTAGCTTATCTGTTAGAGCAACAATCAAAGCAATGCCAGATAGATGAAAAGAATAGGTATGAGTTTTTTTAAAGTGTAAACCATGGTACAAATAATTCTGGCGAGAATATGGTACATAGAGAGGGGTTAAAAAAAGCAGACAAAAAGTGTGCTGTAGTAACATGATGTGCTCTTTTATTTTTGTTACTATAAGATGAGCAGACAAGAACTCATGGAAACAAGTGACATCCATAAAGTCAGGAGTTCTTTTTTTAAAAGTACTGTTGACTGAAAGAGAACAAATTCTATCCTCTAGTAACTTCTTTTATTAACTTCTAAGTAACTGTAAATATCTAAAATATCACCATAAAATAAGGACTTATTCACTTGTCATCATTTGCTTATGAAAACCCATCAGACCTCAAGAGAAAGTACATTAGAAACTTTGAAACAGTGTAAAGTTACAACCCTAGACATTTGCAAGATGTTAAGAAATCCAGTGGGACAATAAAGGTTCATACAAATTCAGACTGCTAAATTTTTACTTGCTTAAGTGGAGAAAGGAAAAAAGTTAATTTTGATAGACTTCAGCAATACATGAGATATGATCCAGGCTAAATTTAATTTAATAAGGTATTTTGGGTTGGTTTTTTTTTTTAATGCTTTGAGACTAATAGAAGGGAAGGAAAAAATCTGTGAATTTGGATATAACAGCTGGAGATTTAAGTGCTAATCTAAACTCTTAAAGTAAAAAATTAAAAGTTAAAGCATATATGCATGGACAGGAGTGCACGAATATGTCCATATAGCTACAAAGGCAAATAAGCAACTAAGGACCTAACACCTCATATATACATAATACCTGTTAACACATCCAGCCAACATCAATATACATCTGTTTGGGGAGCTTGCACCTTCATTCCAAAAAATGCAGCCCAATTATTATTTTAATAGGCTACAAGAAAGCAATTCAGAAATGTCTCACCTTATTAACTAAGCCTCGTTCCAGGCTAAATACTCTTACATCTCAACAGCCATCTCTTACGTGGAAAAAAAAAAAAAAATCTCCTTGGAAACCAATCCAACAACACAAGTGCAAACTGCATGTTCTGCCTCCTGATTCATCAGGAGCACTAACTCAAAAGCTTGATTATTGACAGCACTTCCTGGTGGGAGGCAGGGAAAGGAGAACTTCAAGTGAAAAACGAAGATAATAGCATTAGTTGCAATGCTCCCAAATAGAAAGCAAGAAAGAGAAAAAAAAATCCCATCTGCAAACGAAAGACTTGCACATAGATATAGAACTCACTTTCTAAGTAATTTTTTTCATATTTCTTAACTATAGTTGGCTAAAACAAACAATTTTTCAAGTCAAGGTTGGTCTAACCTTGACCAAGTGGTGCACCATCATAGGTCATAGAATCATTGAGTAGTTTGGGTTGGAAGGGACCTTAAAGATCATCTAGTTCCAACCCCCCTGCCATAGACAGGGACACCTCCCAATAGACAAGGCTGCTCAGTGCCTTGTCCAGCCTGGCCTTAAACAGACATGTTGCACTCAAGAAAAAAACAAAAAAAAGAAAAATAATGTTACACTAACTTTAAGTATGTCACCTAGGGATAAAAAGACTCCTAGCTTCCATCTCTCAATCTACTTTGTAATTTTTCTTAGCTGACAGCAGAATAAAAAAATTAATTCCTTCTCCCCATAGTTAAACAGAGTAATTTGTAAAACCTTGAGGCTGTGCTTGTCAATTTATAAGACTCTAAAAAGGACAATGTTGTAAGATCCTATTCTGTGCACAGCTGAAAAAGAAAATAAACAACGTAAAAACACAGCATAGTTAATGCATACAAACTATCATGAGTCAGATGTTGCTGGTCAATACATCACTACTTATTTACAGCATGTTCAGGAAAATTCATTTGCTATGTATGATCTTTGCTGATTGAAGAGCTTTAGTTAAACTTTCTCTATGGAAAAAAAATTCTTGTTTTATTGAGTTCAATCATTTGACATCTGAATTTTATAAAAATAACTGTTTCACCAGAACACAAACAGGGATTTGGAAGAGATGTTTCTAGGCTTCCTTTTGATGGCGTTTTAGAAAAAAAGGGGGGACCAGTTATATACAAGGTGCATATATATGTAAGGACATGCTTTATAAAGCTCATGTTTTACTAAGAATCCTACTTAATAGAAAAGCAGCCTCACTCATTATAGAATCATAGAGGGGTTTGGGTTGGAAAGGACCTTCAAGATCATCTAGTTCCAACCCCCCTGCCATAGGCAGGGATACGTCCCACTACATCAGGTCATTCTCTCAACCAAGCAGGGAAAAAGAAAGCCCCCCTGCTGTGTCTAAGAAAAATATAATCTCCCTTGATGAAGCAGCCATGCAACCTCACTTGGGGATGCAAGTGCTGGTGCTATTGTATATTCTTTGATTCTTAAGCAGGCAAAACCCTCAGTTCATTTGACAGGGAAAAGGATGCCCAAAAACATCTCCTCACACATAACTGTGGTTTCCTTCCAGACTTGAAACTATCTCTTCCACAAAGTCCTCCCCAAGCCACTCGTAACTCAGCTGCTTCACAGAGCTTAGACTGAGGCGACCCATCACGGCCTAACAAAAAGGCCAGTGTGTCTCAACACAATGCAACACAGATGTGAGTAACCCTCTCAGCTGCAATACAGTTTAAAGAACACTGAAGGCAGCTAAAGAAAGAATATCTGAGCATCTGAAATTCAGAGGAGAATCTAAGGATGTATCTGTTTTTGCTTGAAAGTAAGTGTTATTTAAAAATCAGCAGGAATTCTCTCAAAGCATCTGAAGAAAATAATTTGGCTGCATAAGTCTCCCTGTAAGTGCTACAATTAGTAATAAATTTAAGCAATTACAGTTCATCTCAAAATATGGTTCATGGCAACATAATAATGTACTCCGGGTTGGAACTCGATCTTTAAGGTCCCTTCCAACCCAAATGATTCTATGATTCTATGATTCTATGATTCTATGATTCTATGATTCTATGATTCTATGATTCTATGATTCTATGATTCTATGATTCTATGATTCTATGATTCTATGATTCTATGATTCTATGATTCTATGATTCTATGATTCTATGATTCTATGATTCTATGATTCTATGATTCTATGATTCTATGATTCTATGATTCTATGATTCTATGATTCTATGATTCTATGATTCTATGATTCTATGATTCTATGATTCTATGATTCTATGATTCTATGATTCTATGATTCTATGATTCTATGATTCTATGATTCTATGATTCTATGATTCTATGATTCTATGATTCTATGATTCTATGATTCTATGATTCTATGATTCTATGATTCTATGATTCTATGATTCTATGATTCTATGATTCTATGATTCTATGATTCTATGATTCTATGATTCTATGATTCTATGATTCTATGATTCTATGATTCTATGATTCTATGATTCTATGATTCTATGATTCTATGATTCTATGATTCTATGATTCTATGATTCTATGATTCTATGATTCTATGATTCTATGATTCTATGATTCTATGATTCTATGATTCTATGATTCTATGATTCTATGATTCTATGATTCTATGATTCTATGATTCTATGATTCTATGATTCTATGATTCTATGATTCTATGATTCTATGATTCTATGATTCTATGATTCTATGATTCTATGATTCTATGATTCTCACACATGATGAAAATAGAATACAGAATAGTTTGGGTTGGAAGAGACCTTAAAGATCATGTAGCTCCAACCTCCCTGCCATGGGCAGGGACACCTCCCACTAGATCAGGCTGCTCAGTGCCTTGTCCAGCCTGGCCTTAAACACCTCCAGAGAGGTGACATCCACAGCCTCTCTGGGCAACCTGTTCCAGTGTTTCACCACCCTCACTGTAAAGAAATACTTTCTTATCTCCATCCTGAATCTCCCTCTTCCAGTTTGCATCCATTACTCCTAGTACTGCCACCCTATTAAGATGTCCTACCCCAGCCTTTCTGTAGATTTTGACAACCCAAACAGGGAACTTCAACCTTTCACATAAAAATATATATGTGTTTAATAATTTCAGGCATTCCCAACCAGACAGAACTCTTACAAATGCATCAAACTAATTTTGTGTTCCAAGCTCCTGCTCCGAGATTAGAAATGAGTGATAAATTGAATGGCAAATAAATACAAAACCAGTATTTCCATGATGGAAAAGAACTGTATAAAAGCTAAAGTAGATGGCAATGACTGGACATATAAAAAGTATCCAAAAGTGGGGAGGGAAGGGGAAACTAAACCATTAAACTAAGAAAAAAAAAGCCCACCCACACAAATGCCACAGTAACTACTGATTTCATTCCACATCTCTGGGACTATTAATGATCTAAAGTAACATATCTGCACATAACATTGGTCTAATGTCACACATTGTCTGATGACTGCCAGACAGTATTACACCTAAAAGCTACTTTCGTTTATTTTTACAGTAAAATAGAGTTTTGATATCAAAAATTACAGTAGAATAAGAAGCTATTTTTGTCCCCACATAATTGATCTGAGCTGGCACTGCCTACCTGCTCCATTACGAAGATTCTTCAGTGTTTGGGTTTTAAATCAAAAACATCCTGCAAGAGAGTTCCCAAAAGGTTACTTTGTTGCAAATTGGTACATTTACAACCACTTTCACACATAATGATTCATCAGCTTAAGGGAAGAAACAAAGAGCACTACACAGGATCCCATTTCAGAAAATGAACACACAATTGCCAGCAATGACACTTCAACAGACTCCAGCCCATTATGTCCTGCACTGCTGATCAAAATGGGGCACAGAGAGGTGATTACCAAAATGAAAGAGGAGATGAGAGGAATGCACTAAAGAGACACAAAGTTCTGCTCCTTAGGATAGGTCTTTTATTCAAAATATTAATACTTGGTAAGTTTTCAGCACATTTCAGTTAATATATATACATTAATTCTATTTTACAGATGGAAGAACTCAAACTTTATAGCGATACAATCACAACAGAGAACTGTTACTTCATTATCCTTTGCCATAATTCATTAAGCACATTTCCTCTTTACAAAGCTACTGTGAGGGAGCTTTTTCCAGAGCATTCCAGTTATCACACACATTGAAAATAGATTAATTCCTTACCATTATCCTAAAATGGACTGGTATTGTTTGAAATGTATCAAAAGACCACCTTGTAACAGCAAATTAGCTTTAATAGAGAAGGGGAAAAGGGGGAAAAAATTAGAGAAAACTATCAGTCTTGCTGAATTTCTCCCTCATAGCTGGCAGTTCAGGTTTCCAAAGCTTGTGCTGCTCTTCAACTCTCATGTGTTGCTTCTTAATTGAATGTGCTCAACTGAAGTCCCCCTACCACATATTAGGATTTGGCTCAGCCTGGAATTCAAACTGAAGAATTATGCAAAGCTGTCCTGAAGTCAAATCCACAACTGTCAGGCTTAAATACTAATCTCTCCTCACGAAGATTAGTTTCCTTAGAAGAAACACTTTGCACTTACAGGTCTGCACTGGAGAAACACACTGCATCTGCACATCTCAAAACACTTCCAAACTTCTGCAAACATGGCTATCATCACACAAAAGATATGGACTTTAGGTAAGTATTGACAATGGTTGCCTAGGCATTAGTTCATTTTAAACTCATGCCATCATGACACTGTGTCTTTCAGCTTCCCTGATTCATCAGTATTCTGTGCCAAATGGTTCCTGGCAGTAGGTGCAACTACATACAAGATGATCCTTACTGATCAAAATGGGGCACAGAGAGGCGATTACTGAGCTGTGACTTCCTCAGAAGCAAACACCATTTCTGCAGTACCACTGCACTGATTTGTAAGTGCCATTCCCCAAGCTCCACATTATTAACACACACAAAGAAATACCCAGTATCCACCAAGACATAGTTCAAGACTAGTTCAAAAGGAGCTCGAGCCTAGCACTGCCACAAGGACCACCTTAACAATGACTTCCCTATCCTTGGAAATATCTGCGCAGAGTACATATCCTGGTGCAAGTACCAAATTATGAGTTCAGAAGTGTTTCCTACTGAAGTTTGAGGCAGTTGTCCTGTCTGAAATATGAAGAGTCATTTCTGTGACAGTTCTCAGCATTTGTCATCCATCAGCATGGAGGTGCAAACATTAAAAGAACATTTGATAGAAAGTCACAGAAGAGCTGACAGTACAAAGACACTCCATCCAACACTTAAAAGCGTACTTTTCATAGTGATGCCATTGGACATTATCAGGATGTAAACTCTGACTGAAGAAGAGGATGTTAATAGACAGACTATGGAGTTGATCCTTTTAATCCCCCATGCTCAGGTATCAAGGCTTCCCCTTAGAACAACATCGGAAGAGGAGCTGACTTGGAGGGCATGGATGGAGCCAGAGAGGAAGAGGAAGGGTACCTTCAAGCAGCTGGCTCTCACTCTTGGAGGTGTCACCTAAAAGGCCTCCTCACCTTCAGATGCTTTCAGTGCTGCAGTTCTCCTTGAAAATCCTATCATTATCCAGCTGAAACACTGCTATGTGAGAAACCTTACATCATTTCCTAGCAACACAACCACTATCCAGCACAAAAGAGGCTGCAGCAAGTGATGCTCTTGCTGTCACAGACTGTATGCCATTTTAATCACAGCAATACCTTTGTAAAAATAGAGATTGTTTCATTTTTATATAATTCCAGAGAGCTGTTCTGCTTTCAGATAAGCACACACAAAGGGTGAGGAGGATTAAGCCAGGCTCTTCTCATTGACCTCAAATGATAGGACTGAGGGCAATGGGTGCAAGCTGGAACACAGGAGGTTCCACAGAAATACAAGAAAAAAGCTTTTTCACAGAACACTGGAACAGGCTGCTCAGAGAGGCTGTGCAGTCTCTTTCCCTGGACACATTCAAACCCTACCCGAATGCCTTTCTGTGTGACCTGGTCTAGGTGTTCCTGCTCCTGCAGGAGGATTGGACTAGATGATCTCTCCAGGTCCTTTCCAATTCCTGATATTCTGCGATCTGCAGTGGCAGCCACAACCCTAATGAAAGATTTTGGTCCTCAAATTCAAGTACATTTTCCTGGTTCCAAAACTCCTTTTATATTCCTCATCTCCCACTCCCAATTTTAGGAAAGATCTTTTAAATAATAGCTTTTCAGCAACCTTAAGCACAGTCCACTAAGAATGAGTTTCTACTTGTGGAAAGAACCATAGAAACCTAGAACATGTTGAGTTGGAAGCAACCTCCAAAGGCCATGTGGTCCAGAAGTGAGCAGAGGCATCTTGCACTACATCAGGTTTCTCAAAACCTCATTCATAAACACATTCTCTAACACATTTGTGGTATAATTTCTTTTCTGTGCTATTATATTCAGAGAAGGGATATTTAAAATCCTCAAGTAAAATGTAAAACAAATGAGTTTCTCTTAAGAGAGCATAAACTGCAAATAGCAGAACAGCAAAGGACTTAAAACTACTGGTTTTCTGCAGACTTTCCCCATGTCATTTACAACTCTAAAGTATTATGCCTCTTCAAAAGGGTGGGAAGAGCCAAGATGATGAGCTAACTGGTACAGTTTAGGGGTTTTCTTAAAAAATAAAGAAAGGAAATACTTTCACAAATCATTTCTGCTCAGCAGAAGCACCACCCAGGTGCCAACAGACTGAAGCAGTAGCAGGAAGAGGTAGGAGCCAGCTATTTTGGTCAGTGGATCAGCCACCTGGCTCCATGCATGTTTTCCCTGCCACAGAGCCATGTTCTACAACATCCCTACAGCTTGGCAGGCAGCCTACTCTGTGTCCAAGTTATGGCAGAGTGTGAAAGACTTTCAAAAACATCCTATTGCTGTCTTCCACGGTGCAGAGTACTGCCTTAGAAAGAGGATCAAAGATCAAAAAGGAAGATCATTCGATACCCTTCTTCCCCTCCTTGGCAGTTCTTCAGCTCAGCTCCTAGAAGAGCCACAGAAGGGTGGGAGAAGTTACATACAGGGACTCATGTCCGTCATCATTCCCTGTACAACCTTCTTTTCAGCTTTCCCAAAAGTCTGTGCACTTTTTATCCACTCTCCATTATAATCCCAAAGAAATAAAACTAGCAAAGTCTTACAAAATTAGCACGTCATGTTTCTAAAGCCTCAAAATTTAAAAGCCTTGGCACTTAAAAACATCACAAACAAATCATAGAATCATCAAATCATTACTGAATTATGATAAAATCATCATTTAATCATAGAAGGGTTTGGGTTGGAAGGGACCTTCATGACCATTGAGTTCCAACAGCCCTGCGGTAGGTAGGGACACGTCCCACAAGAAAAGATTGCTCAGTGCCTCCTCCAGCCTGGCCTCATACCTCCAGAGAGGTGCCTTTGAAGACATTTTTTTAATATACTCAACAAAACACAAGAGCAAGATGAGTTTCATGCACCATCAAAGCCAAGGTGATAATTCTGATGCCTAACAGACTGACCTGGAAGTACTGATTTTCTTAGACCATCTGTTTCCTCACGTAATTATTATGTGCAACTTTAAGGCTAACTATCTTCTTTATTGTCTAAAACTTCCTACTCAGTTTAATACAGCAAAAGACAACCTGATGCTGCTTAAAAGTTGCACTGCTACTTTGTTGAGCATGTCTAAACAGAAATCTCCATAAACATTGTATTAATTTTCATAGCATTCCAAAAGGTAAAATAACATCTCATTCTTATCACTTCTGCTATTACACTGTCTTCATTCATTGTTTCTGAGCCCTATAAAGGGTTGTCATCACATCTGTTACAATTATATTTCTAGTGAAAAGATTTACTTGAGTGGATAATAATTTTATATTTCCTCAAAACCTTGACAGGCATCTTCAGCTGTTTCAAAGCACAAGAAGAACATGTGATTTATGGCTGCACATAAATGCCTACTGCTATAAACACACGTTGGCATATATAAACAAGATTAAATTTTAATAAAACCCAACCCACCCCTTCACCGAGAAGAAGAGACATAAAAAGCAGGGAGGGGAAGGAAAGAAGTTTTATGGTGTGCATCACAAACAAGACTGTCATGCTCTAGAAGTTGTTATTGAGGATCTTCATGAACATAAAGGATAACACAAGTGGTATTTTGCACAAATAAGGAAGTTACAGTTTTCCACAGGTGAAAATATTTAAATGTTATTTTAGCTGAGGCACACCTATACACCTGTAATTATACAGAATTACAGAGCATCAGGGATTGGAAAGGACCTCAAGAGATCATCTTGAGATAGTCCAATCCCCCTGACAGAGCAGGAACACCCAGACCAGGTCACACAGAAAGGTATCCAGATGGGTTTGAATTCTCCAGAAAAGGAGACCCCACACCACCTTTGGGCAGCCTGTGCCACTGTTCTGTCACCATCACTGTGAAGCAGTTTTCTCATCTATTTCTGTGGAACCTCCTGTGTTCCAATTAGCATCCATTGCCCCGAGTCCTGTCATTGGAGGTCACTGAAGAGCCTGGCTCCATCCTCCTGATACTCATCCTTTCCATACTTCTAGACATGAGTGAAGTCACCCCTCGGTCTCCTCTTCTCCAAGCAAAAGAGACCCAGGTCCCTCAGACTTTCCTCATAAGTGAGATGCTCCAATCCCTTCATCATCTTTGTGTCTCTCTGCTGGACTCCCTTCAGCAGTTTCCTTCTTCAACTGAGGGCCCCACACACAATACTCCAGATGTGGTCTCACCAGGGCAAAGTAGAGGGGGAGGAGAACCTCTCTCCACCTACTGACTATGTCCGTTCTAATACGCCCCAGGATGCCATTGGCCTTCTTGGCCACAAGGACACATTGCTGGCTCATGGTCACCCTGCTGTCCACCAGAACCCCCAGGTCTTTTCCCCCCACACAGCTCAGTCTGCAGCTTATACAGATACATGGGGTTGTTCTTCCCCATACCTAAGAAACTACACTTGCTCTTGTTAAATTTTATTGAATTTCTCCCTGCCCAACCCTCCTGCAATTCATTAACCAAAGACTATTTACACAAGGTTATTGCACTTAAACACAAAATCCAGGCAGATCCAACAACTTGTTGAGCCACAACTGACTAGAACCTGCAGTTGTGAACCACATGGAACAAAATACCTGACAAGGATGGACCAAATACATTTTGCTCCAGAGAACAGAAGCATCATCTCTTGCAGTACCAACATGAACTGTATTTCTGAAGTTGCTCAAGACTAAAAAAAAAAAAGCTGTACATATTAAAATTAGACTTCCAAATTCAACTCTCAGTTATGAAAATTTGTCCTGACATTTACTTTTATTAGCTCTTGCAAACAGCTTCTTCTGCTTAACTTAATCACATAAAAAGGCTGCAGCAGCAGAACTTAAGCAGGCAAGACTTGATCTACTGTAAGTGTAACCAGCAAAAACATGACAGCCCACAAAGTCCTCCAAAGCCAGCCTGCAGCACTGCCTTCCCTATTGTGGGCATGATCTGATTGCAAGCTGCAGCTTTACCAATACAGGGCAGAAACCACTTCTTCCAGCCCATATTCCTACATCATCTTAATGGTTCTGAGTAAGCAGGCACATGGGGCAATTTAGGAAATCAACTGAAACAAGGAAAGGGAAGAACATTCTATACAGACAAGCCTTTCTGAAGAGGTTTGTTAGCAATGGGACTCAAGTTCTGTGTGCATTAAAGATGGATGGTTTCACATAAAAAATAAATTCTTTATGGTAGGGGTGGTGAGACACTGGAAGAGGTTGCCCAGAGAGGTTGTGGATGCCCCCTCTCTGGAGTTGTTTAAGGCCAGGCTGGATGAGGCACTGAGCAACCTGGTCTTGTGGGAGATGTACCTGCCAGGGGGATTGGAACTAGATGATCTTTAAGGTCCCTTCCAACCAAAACCATTCTATGATTCTATGGCATGATTTGAGTGGCTCTATCTAGCAACCTTTAAGGCCCTCTAATAGACAGATTTTGTCAGCCACGCTCTTTTCAAAGTTTTTACTGTACCAAGTATACAAAAAAATAGTCTGGTAGGCTGCAGGCAGTACATTCTGAAATGGGTGAGAAGGAGGACAAGAGCTATAATACAGATGCAGCTGCTACATTCCCAAGAACACACTCATCTTAAAGGAAAAGGGCAAGAGAGTGAGTTTTGCTAATGAAACTATTATCCAAGCTTTAAAGACTCTTTAAGGAAATAGATGCATCTATTTATGGCAGAGGGGTTGGAACTAGATGATCTTCAAGGTCTCTTCCAACCCAAACCATTCTATGATTTAGTAAGGGAGAGAAGGGGAAAAAAAAATGATGAATTAAAAAAAGAAAAAAACCAAACATACACACAACAATAGCACCTCTCCAGGATTAATCTTAACAGTCACTTCTCACACTGCAAGGCTCCAAGACTCTCTACTTGAACCACTATGACACTTCAACAATTGGAGTTTGCTATTAATAAAAGAACATATAATTTATGCTTTTATGATTCCTACTGTGACAACTACCTGTCTCATAAGGACAGTCAACGCAGGCAATCAAACCTTCAATACACCTTTTTAGACACAACTACATAAAAGTTCACTGACTCATAATTCAAGTAATACAAAAACCAACCCACATTTTCATGGTCAAATCAACCTTTGTTACACCCCCACTGACAACAGTAATATTACAAAAGAGAAATCTGGTGCATTCTGCTGTCAATCAGTTCTTCTTTGAGCCACATTATGCTTCCTTCATCATGCTGCACACCCTATCTCCTTACCCAGAGGGAAGGGAATTGAAAGGTCACATCTTAGCCAATAAAATATATGTAGCTATTCTGTGGGGAGAAAACAGTATCCCTAATCAGTCATCCAAACAAGGCAACAAGAACTACCCAGAAGGTTGCATGCTGTTGCACATCAATAAACATCTTCATCTAGGAGTTGAAATGAAAAAATATCAACACAGTGAAGGTATGAAAGGATAACTCAGAGCCCTGTCAGAAAAATTACTAAATTACAGCTGAGCTCTGCATTCAGCAAGTACAATGATACAGACATGAACTAAGAAGTGCTGGGAGCTAGGTTCACATAGCACACTCTGGAAAAACACACTTGCCATGTGTATAGATACTTTCTATATATTATATTTTTCTTCTGGGTCTCTCTACTCAAGCACTAAAATCATCTCCCCTTTTCTTTACCTCTTCAGCCTTTACAGAATTGAATCATCATGTTAAAAATATACTAACTTGCATTTCAGGATTTTTTTTAATACCCAAAATTGAGTTCTCCTCCATTCTTTCAGCCTCACTAATCGAAACCCATAGGAAACAAAAAAACTTGTAGAAAACATCGAAATATAAAGGAATGCATGAACTGTACTACTGCTCAGGGAAAAAAAAGCCAGGACTGAGATGCTAAGGAAATAAATTAGTTTTTGTCACTCATACATACACATTTATCACCTTACAGAAAAACTGCAGCTGTACAAAACAGTTTTCCTATTAAAGATGATAGAACCAGAATAAGACCAACTGGTTTTCTCCATACTCCAGAAAAATGCCTCAGCTTATGGGATTTCATTTCTTGAATGAAGATGTTTGTATACACTCAAGTACAATGAAACAAGCTTTATAACCTGATTGCAGCAAATTACACAGTGAACCAGGAGGTACTTCAAATGCCAAACCATAAAGCTCTGAGGTTGGAGCAGGGAATCAAGATGACATGATTGCAAAAACAGCACAAAATAGCTGGCTAAAAAAGAATGATGACAGCATCTGTGCCTGGAAAGGGTTTGAAGCCACAGGTATAAGAACACAAGAGGAAAAAAGAAATAATCAAAAAATAAAAGTTTCCTGATAGGAAAGACACGAAAGAAAGAGCAAAGGAATAAGAACTGCTTATGGCACAGAAGAAAAACAAAATCAGATTTGTTGGTTAACTTTGCCTGAAGTTTAACTAATGTTCTCTGGACAAAACTCACCTGAAAAATGACCCAAAATCTGCAAACCTCACAACTTTATATGCAAGCTACAGTGAGAACACTACTAGGACACACTTGTATGCAAGATAAAAGAATCTCACATTATACCTAATCTTACCCAATGCAGAATGTAAGGCACACTGGCATTCCTACTTCTACCACAGTGTTGAATTATTTAAAAAGAAAAAAAAAAAAAAAGGAAAAAAGTCATTATAAAAGTCTTCCTCAAAAGAAAAAACAACTTGCTTTACAAAACTGGCCTAAAGGGACAGAGAAAACCATACATAATTCCCTGCTAACCTTCCTACTGACCTTTCTGTATCTAACAGACCTGATTCCACCTGGCTCTAGGAGCAGCCTCAGAGGACCTCTTCTAGAATGAGGCATCATGGCACATGATCCTTACAATACATGAAGGATGAAGATATTAAAACATGCAAGCATATGTTAACCTCAGTTGAAGAGCCCAGGTATACACGAGAAAGCTTCCTGAAAGAGAGAAAATGAAAAAAATCTACAAAACCCTAAGAATTTCCTCAGAAGGAAGATGCTCCAATTCCTTCCATCATCTCCATGGCTCTGTGCAGGACTCTCTCCAGCAGTTCCCTATGCTTCTTCAACTGAGGGTCCCACAGTTGGGCACAACACTCCAGAAGATGAGGAATAAAGGATGTAAATTGGAAGAGGGAGGATTTCGACAAGATTCGGGAAAGAAATTCTTTACAGTGAGGGTGGTGAGAAGAGGTTGCCCCCTCCATGGAGGTGTTTAAGGCCAGGCTGGATGAGGCATTGAGCAACCTGGTCTAGTGGGAGGTGTCCCTGCCTATGGCAGGGGATAGGAACTAGATAATCTTTGAGGTCCCTTCCAATCCAAACTATTCCATGATTCTCTAATTTCTTAAAATTCTATTGAATTGTGAGCATCCCAGAACTTTCTGCACATGTGACTCTCTCTACATCAGTGTAACACATGGTAAGAAGTATCCAGCACAGTGTTTTAATGTCCTTCATTAAAGGGGGTTATGATCCTTCTAAATTGACCATTTTACAAGATTCACCCATGCAAAACAATTGCCTCTTTTTTCCCACCTTTTACAGTAGGGAAACAATTTACAGTAAACAAATCTGGAAGGGAAAAATTAATTAGTTATACTCAAAATAATTTTAGCCACTCTATCTGCTCCCCAGCTGAAGGCTGACTGCCAGCAGTGACTGCAGCACTAGCTGCAAGCATGGGATTTAAGCTGGCACCCTTGTTAGAACTGAGGTAATTTAAGAGGAATGTCATCATGCATTTACTTTTCAAACTTTATTACTCTGCTTTAAGAAGAGCAAGAAGAATGCCTGCTATTGTAGTTTAAAAAATATTTACAAAACCTTTGGTATCTGGTTTTGGTCCTGCAGAATTAAAAAAAAAAATCAAAACCCTGATATGTCCCTTTGCGTTGAATTTCATTTGTAAAAATAGAAAACAATGATTAGAAATAACACACTTGGTGAAAACAAGGTTTCTTAAAAGAGAAATTTGACCACTCTTCACTCCAGACAAAGTTCAAGGCTACTGTTTATTTAAAAGGAGCTACATGTGGAGAGCTCTGCAAGCCATGAGCAGTTGGGAACCTGGATGCCTGTGGTACCTGAGCTGTTCGAGCCCCACTTTGCTTTGAACATGCAAGTTCCTGTCATGGAGAGACACAAGGGGATGAACATCTCAAGCTAATGAGATCTACACCAGTCACATAATTTCAGCCCCAAACCAGAGGCCACATTCTCACCCTCCTGTCTGCAGGCTGAATTTCCCTCTCTTCTCTGGGTAGAGAACAATGTAAGCTTTTCTTTCTTAAGAATAATCTTAAAGAGCACCATGATGGAAACTGCTCTGGTGACCAATGGACAGCCACCCTTTCTCACAGTGCAGGGATGTCTTTGAAAAAAAAAAAAGACAAAAACATTTCTGTACCACAAAGGCTTTCTGAAGTCACCTTTGACAAGATGAGTATTTTATTATTACACAAAGCCAGGGGGAAAATACAGAAACTGAACAGAACGAAGCATCAAAATGGAATCACATGGGGAAGAAAAGCAACAATCCACTCTTTGGCTACACAAATAGCAGGCAACAGAAAAGCCACTGTGTATTTCCATGACACTTTCCCTATGAAATGTCTTTCAGAACACACTAGTCCAAATTTGTCCTGGGAACACAGAGGATAAAAATATAAGCCCCTCCTGTCCAGGATTTCTAACGAAATGAACTAAATGAAGGAACAACAACCCATTTGCTCTGATCTCCTCTGCTCTCCCTGATGCCTGCTGTTGGAAGACACTGCTCATCCCTTCTTTCTCTCAGCCATAGTTCCTAATACAATCCCATTCTGAGGTGGACACCTGTCCACTGCCAACAAGCACAAGAGCATCAGCTCACTGTAAACCATCCAAAATGGGACTACCACATGGTAACATCCCTCAATCACTAAAAAAACTTGCTTCCTAACTGAAATAACTGCTCAGAGGAGAAAAGTTGCTTATATTTCTCACTCCCACATCAGCGAGTCCTTTCTGCACTTTGTCTTTTAGACTAACTCATAAATGTTCATCATCTTCTGAATTTTTCTCCCTTTAAGAAGGGTTTCTCATATTATTTTTACTTCCATCTAGTGAAGATTTCTACAATGAATGCGAAGAACACGCTGCTCCTTATCCATTTCATAAAGCATTGCTTCTTAAGAAAAAGAAAAGTCAGGTAAAAATTGGTATAATGTGGAGCTCTAGTGGTAGCAAGGAAGTAAAACAGCACATAGCAGCTGTGAAACAGCAGATACTGACCTTCGGTAGAAAAAGAGCAAGCAAAAACACTGTGACAGATTTCACCAAGGATAAGGAAAAAGCAGAGTGCTTGACACCAAATTCACTATGTTTCAGGCTTTCTACGCATACAGGAGGACCAGCAACCCTCATTTTCAATGTACAAAGATGAATCTTGCAATTTATAGCAGTTAAGAAATAGAAAAAAGTTCAATACTTCATTCTCATGTTAGCCTAACAGGAAGAAGTTATATATAGTACAGCAGGAAACCAGTATTCCATATCAAAACTAACTGGGAGTCAATTAATCACTTTTTTAGAACAGTTCAGGTCATATTTATCTTTTTCATGCCAGTCATGCAAACTCCTATACCAGACAGTAAATCCTCCACTGTGTTTTATCATAAGCAAAATATTCTATCAAACAGTGTAGTCAGTTAAAACATCAGTACTGAGTAGTCATTTCAGACTAATGAGGCAGGAATTAAAACCTAAACCAGAAGGGCTTCTCCCTCATATCCACAACAATATCACACATCCTATTGTCAAACATCATCAGCTTAAGCCTTGTTGACAGGCAATATTCCACCTGTAAAGGAAATGTATTTTTCAAACTGAGTGGCAGGATATGCAGAGCAGCTTGTGTGTCCCCTGGGCTCCATCACACAGAAGATTCTGGAATTCCTACAGCACCCTGTGAAGCACTGCCATTATTTTCTTAACTTTTGAGATGCTGTTTGAACCCGGGTACATACTACAGGAGTATCTGAAGCTTAAACGGTGCTGACAGTTAGCAGACAGCCAAAAAACAGCCCAAAAATTAAAAACCCCACAGGAAACACTGCAACGTGCCTGAACAAACAACTGATCCCAGCACCAGGAGGCCTCATTTCCAAAATGTAGCAACATCACTGGCTGCATAAACAGACACAGAGTTGGACCCTCAGTATGAAGCCTGCAGCCCCATCCCAGGGGAATAGCTTTCACCTACAACAGAAAAAGGAGACTGAAAAGCTCTTTTCTTTTTTATACTAGTGATAACTTTCAAGAGACTCTCCACCTATTGCAATCCCTGCTCGAAGTAATTCCAATATTTCTGCTAGTAATTTTTCTTCTACTTGCCAAGCCAAGCACATGATGCCTTGATTCAGTACTACCTCATCTAAAGCAGAATCACAGATTATCAGGGATTGGAAGGGACCTCAAGAGATCATCCAGTCCAATCCCCCTTGCAGAGCAGGAACAACTAGACCAGGTCATGCAGGAAGGTATCCAGATAGATTTTGTAGTCTCCAGAGAATTTTTTTTTTCCCCTCACTATTAACATATTCATACGTGTTAGTTAACTGGACTGAGCTGGCCTAACAGGGGGAAATTTAGTGTCCCTCCCAAACAAGTACCACCTGATGCTGTGCTTTTAAACCTTTTCCACTGTTCGCTGTTGCTCGAAGCTGGAAATTACTTTAGGCATATTAGAAAAACAAGGGCTACCAAAAACTCTCCGAGATACCACCACCAGAGAGGAAAATGTCGAGCCGTGCACGTTACCTGGTGGGCAATTACACTCTGAAGGCGCTTCTCTGGCGACTCGGATTTTGGCCAAGTGCTCGTAGGATTTCTGTGGGCGAGGAGAGAAAAGAAGCTGAGCCAGGGGATTTACCGCTATTCCATAGGCTGCGCCGCCAGCCATCCATTCCTTCCTCGCTTGGACCCGACCCAAGGTGTCTCACCCACTTCTCCAACCCCCCCCATAACAACAAAAACAAGCCAGACGCCGCTGGCTCTCTCCCACCTCCGCCGCAAACACCCCCCTCCCTTCCTTCCCAGCTTCTCTATTTTTTTTATTCCCCGCGATGGACAAACGCGGGGATTAATGTTGGGTCTCGGCGGGGAGATGACAAAAGCGACAGTGAAGTCTGCTCAAGGTTCCCGAGGGCCTCTCACCCCCAGAACACGACAACATCTCTTTCCTCTCTACCAACGCCACAACCCCGGGGGATACGGGCTCAGTATCCCATCTTCTCTCCCTAGCGGAGTCGCTCCGGGCACCCCCCTCCTCGCCTCAACTGGCGTCCCGTCATCCCACTATCCTCCTCCTCGCCTCAGCCGTCACCCAGCACTCATCACCCCCCGTCCCCGACACACGCGTGAAGCTGAGAGCGGCCACCCCCGCCCCGCACACCTGGGCGAGAAGTCGCTCCACTTTCTCCTGCATCATCGCGTTGAGTTGCTCCAGGGAAAAGCCGGGCAGCGGGACGGCGGCAGAGAGAGCCCCTCGGGCCCCCTCGATGGCCGCCACCCGGGTCTGGAGGTCGTTGGTCCGTACCCCCAGGTAGACGCAGGAGGCGGCGGCCAGCGCGGAGAGAAGGGCGGCCAGAACCGAACCGCACGACCCCGCTGGCCGCGGGCATCGCTCTCCGCCACCGCAACCGGGCTTCCCGCTGCCATCCCGTCCCGAGGCTCCCCGGCTCTTCCCCGTCGCGCTTTTACACCCTTCAGCTGCGGCGGCTTTGATTTCCTTTCCTCCGCCCCCCATGTGGAGGCAATTAGTTTGCAAACAAGCGGCGAGGAGAAAAAAAAAAAAGAAGAAAAAAACAAAACAGCAATAAAGTCTGAAGGAAAAAAATAAAAAGAAAGGCGAAATTGTAATAATGATAATTTAAGAAAAATTAAAATGAGGCAAGGCAAGTAGAAGAAAAAGCCGCAGCCGTCTCCTACACTTTCCAAGGGAAACGGCGGCGCGCACCGCCCGCCGGCCGGCAGCGGGTCGCTACTCAGC
>VZTY01008124.1:306-69814 GCA_013400935.1 Turnix velox | reverse complement strand
TTCTATCCTCGGAGGAGCGAGCTCCGGCGTCCCCGCCCGGGTACCGCATCCAGGAGCATCCCTTCCCCGCGGGGTGTCGGGGCACACAGGGATATCGGGAGAACCCCACGGTCACCCCAGGGTGGGTCTCCCTGGGGAGTAAAACACGCGTTGGACCTCGGGATGGGAGGGGATGCGCAATTTTCAGCTCCACTGGGGTCCATGGAAGCGGCGTCGGCCCTTCGGTGGGATGGGCGCTGGGGGGGAAGAAGCGGAGAAACTAATTTTTACCCTAAATTCCCCCCGTGCACTCCCTCGTATCTCAAGGGTTTGGTGGGGGAGAGAGATGGGAAGCGGTTGTCCTCCGTGTTTGTTGTTAGAAGCCGCGGGTGGCTTTTCCTTGCCTGACTTTGACCCCTAGTGGGTTCCAGAGGCTGGGGTGAGGAGCCATGGAGGAGTTTTAGCCTCGAGCTGGGTGAAGAACCAGCTTCTGATGTTCCTTTTGGAGCTGGTACCTGCCCTACTTCGCTTGGCACACCCCAGCTCCTGTCTCTGAAGGGTGGTTGTTCCCTTCTTCTCTTCTTCGGGATGCTTTGGGGATTGTCAGTCACATTCTCTTAATTTCCTACCTGGATTTTTCCTGAAAACACCACAAGCATGTTGTTTCTTTGGGGAGAGGGGGAAATAGCGTCTTAAACCCTTCAGGTTTTCATCAAGAAAAAAAAATATATATACACATAGATAGAAAGATGTAGATATAGATATGTATATATGTATAAGTTTGGGTAAACATTTAACGGTTGTTTGCTCAATGTCAAACCAAGTCATCCCTGACAGCAGCAGGGTTGGGTATCCCAGTCATTGTTCCAGGGTGAGAGATGCTTGGATCAACCGGTGCTGGTTATCAGGACCACCAGTCCTGCACCCTCTGCTCATGGAGAAACTGGGAAGCTCCATCCTTTTATCCTCAGGCTGCTCTGGCTGGAGCATATGGGATGGAGATGGATGGTGTGGTTGTCGTCATATACTGGGACATCATGAGGAAATGCCTTGAGTGTGCTTTAGGAGCTTTTCTGGGGGTAAAGGAGGGAGAATTTCAAGCCACAGGGTCAGGATGAGGATGTGTGGGATGCCACCCTGGCAGTGGTCATTAGAGAAGAGTGAAATAATGAAAAGATGATGAAAAAGATGATGTTCACTTTTGAGGAGTGAAATCCAGCAGATCTAAAGTCTGGGTTTGCTCTTTGTTGAGGCAGGGAGGGGACAGACAGCCCTGAATTATACCAGGAGACCTTGCCTTTGTGTTGAGGGGGTGAAACAGTGCAAACAATTCCTAGAAACCCATGGGCTCCCAGGGCCAAACCACAAGCCATTATACACTTCCTCCCGTTCAGCTGGTGAAGGCGTAGGTTAATGGCCCCATTCTCTGGAGGATTTTGAGTTTTCTGGGCATCGTCACTTTTACTTATTTATGGCAAAGCCATGGCCAGATCCTCTGAGCGAGATGAGGGTTTTGTCCCTCTGGACACAGGGAGGGAGCTGCCATCATAGGGTCATGTGAAGGCACTTGCAGCTACTTGTAGTGACTTGCTGCAAGTCATCTTGAGTCATGCACCAGCTTCATTTTTATCGGCTGATGTGTGTGATAAAGCCCCACTCCCAGGGTTGGGTGAGTGGCATTGCCATGGATGATCAAGAATTTCTGCTGTGCTCTGGTGAAACCCCACCTGGAGTACTGCATTCAGCTCTGGAGTCTGCAGCATACGAAGGACATGGACCAGTTGGAAAGGGTCCTGAAGAGGCTCCAAGGATGATCAGGAGGCTGGAGCACCTCTCCTATGAGAACAGGCTGAGAGAGTTGGGGCTGTTCAGCTGAGAAAAGAGAAGGTTCAAGGGAGACCTTGTAGCAGCCTTCCAGTACCTGAAGGGGCCTATAAGAAAGCTGAGGGAGAGACTGTTTGACAGGCTATGGAGTGACAGGATAAGGAATAACAGTTTTAATTAGAGCAGGTTTTGATTAGAGATTGGGAAGAAGTTCTTCCCCATGAGGGTGGCGAGGCACTGGCCCAGTTTGCCCAGAGAGGTGATGGAGGCCTCATCCCTGGAGACATTCAAGGCCAGGCTTGATGAGGCTCTGAGCAACCTGATCTAGTACAGGATGTCCCTGCTTACTGCAGGAAGGTTGGATGAGATGACCTTTGAAGAACCCTTACAATTCTGTAATTCTGAGAAATTTCTTCATAGAATCATAGAATAGTTTGGGCTGGAAGGGACCTTAAAGATCAAGTTGCACATTTAGTCTGCAGTTAGCCATACCTTGTGCCCTCCATCTTTCAGGCACAGACAAGTGCAAAGCTTGCTCCCAGTTACTTTTTTTATTCCCCAAGGGATCCTTGAGATTGTGGAGGATGTGGATGCAGCACAACCCATATCCTTTGTCTGCAAGGAAATTTAACATCTTGTCCTTGCTGGGCATTTTGTAGCCTCTTGAAAGGGCATCTGCTGTCACTGCAAACCTTGAAGCTTGCTGAGAGAGGCCAAAGGATTAATTCGGAGGAGGTCCTGGATGGGGACAAAGATTTTTAGTGCAGAGAGAAGGAGAACTTGCAGCTCCAGGGGGGGGATGTTGGCACAGAGCTGTAGCCTCTCCCCAGCAGCCTGCCTGCTGCCCGCAGCGGCGTCCGTGGTGTGCATGATTTATATACATTTTTTTCCGATGACTGAAGCTCTAAAATCTGCAACCTTAAAAAAAAAGAAAACAAACCCAGGATGTTTTTGTGTAACAGGCTTTTGTGGATGACAGCAAAGCTAAGCAGCCCCAGCTCATAGGCTCTGAGAGAGATTTTGGCAAGTGTCTGGATCCCCAAGCAGCACACGGCCAGTTTGATGGTTTCTATCAGCAGATAGATTTGGGCAGGGAGGGATCTGAGGTCTCTCTGCTGCTGGCAGGAGTTCCCGTCTCCAGCAAATCTGCGCTGAAAGATTTGTCCCATAGGTAGTTGCTGGTCTGTTGACTTTAGAAAGGGTCATGAGTGTGGCCTTTTGCTTACAGGGTGCTCACAGCTACTCAGGGGGTTGAAGGGAAGGGTACAATATCCCACAGATCTAGAAGGAGAAACTTTTAAGATGAAAGCAGGATGCAACTGAAAAGGAAAAAAAAAATAATAATCCAGGCTTCTTTTTCAGTCAGCTGGGGGAAAAAAGCAACCCAGGCACAACTCCAGGGCTGGCACGTGAAATGGGTCAGTTGTCCCTTTCCATCCGTGGTCCCTGCATGACTGAATGCAGATGGGAGGGACCAGTGCGAGTGGCTGGACTGAAACCACAGCCGGGAGTGTACCAACGCTCCAGGAACCCCATGGTCACCACTCACTGATTGGGACTGTGTCCTTGCCTTTGATTACTCAGTGCCTGTATGCATGAGAACTTCATCTGCGGGTCTTTCACCCATCTGAAATCAAGCCCCCAGAAGCATTGGTGGCTGGGTTAAGTATGTGGGAAAAGAAAGCAGTGAGCTGCTCTGGAAAGATCAGGAGGAAAAGCTACAGAAAGTTTATCCAGAGAGATGATGGAGGTCCCATCCCTGGAGACATTCAAGGCAAGGCTTGGTGAGGCTCTGAGCAACCTGATTTAGTGCAGGGAGTCCCTGCTTATTGCTGGGGGGTTAGGCTATATGACCTTTGAAGGTCCCTTCCAACCCTATGATGCTATGATTATTACAATGATCTTGAGCTATTTTGATATAGAAAGTCAGGGTTCGCTAGAGGAGGTAATTTTCAGACAAGGACTATAGGTAGAAACAATGAATAATATTAACATTTTTGCATCTACCCAATGCTTCAGGTGGATTTCCTTTTTCACATATTGAGTGTATGGACTGAATTATAAGTGGCATCACAAAGTTGTAACCCTGGTTAGTCATGAAAAAACTGAAGCTGTGCTTTTCACAGTAAATCAGAAATGTGCTGTGGTGACCCACACTATTCCCCAGCACAGTTGAGGAGCTCCCAGCAGACAGCTTGCATCTGGACACTCATTTCATGGGTGCTGCAGCATGGGAGCATCCATGCCAGCTCAGCTGGCCTCAGGACCAAGGACTGGGTGGTATCTAACTCAAGGTCTAGACTCTTGCTATAAAGCCAGCATCCTTGTAATTCTTTGGTTTCCTGACTTTGGATTTCCATTGCCTTGCTTTGACCACATCAAGTTGGGAGGGAGTATTGACCTGCTTGAGGGCAGAAAGGCTCTACAGAGGAATCTAGGCAAGCTGGATCTATGGGCTATGGCCTGTCAGATGTGGTTCAACAAGGCCATGTAGTGTGACAAGCCTGGGGCAGACTGGCCTGTCAGAAAAGGACTTGGTAGGTATTGCTTGACTGTTGGTTGAATCTGAGCCGGTGTGTGCCCCTGTGGCCATGAAGGCCAACAGCATCTTGGCCTGTATCAGGAACAGTATGCGTATGAATAGGACAGTGATCATCCCTCTGCACTGGGCACTGGTGAGACCCCACCTTGAGGGCTGTGTCCAGTTTAGGGCCCTTCATCACAAGAAAGACATTGAGGTGCTGGAGCAGGTCCAGAGAAGGGCAGTGGAGATGGTGAGGGGTCTGGAGCACAAGCCTTGGGAGGAGCAGCTGAGGGAGCTGGGATTGTTCAGCCTGGAGAAAAGGATGAAGGGCACCTTCTCACTTTTTCTAACTCTCTGAAAGGATAGTGTAGAGAAGTGGGGGTTGGGCTCTTCTCCCAAGGAATAATGATGGAACAAGAGGAAAGGGCCTCAGGTTGCACCAGGGGAGGTTTAGATTGGAGGTATTTAAGACATGTAGATGTGGTGCTGAGGACCTTGGCTTGATGGTGGTTTGGACAGTGTTGGGCTGATAATTCCACTTGATGATCTGAAAGGTCTCTTCCAACCTGAGCAATTCTGTAACTGTGTGCTTTGCTCCCCCAAACACCACAGGTGCTTGTGGGTTTCCACAGCTTGGTGGATGCTGCAGGGTTGTGATATTTGCCAGCAGCTTTGTTTTGCTGTCCCCTCTAAGCACAGTGTTCGTTGCACCATCCCCACTGCTCTCATCCCTTGGATCCATCCCAACGTCCAGGCAATGCTGAACTCATCTCAAGAGGCACTTGCTGCTGAGCACGGCTGAGCTGGCTGCCTGCCCAGCATTGCTTCTAGGCCAGAAATCACAGGGGAGCTGACACTGCCATGGCTTCCATGGGGGATCCTGCCATCTCCCACTGGCTTTAATGGCTCATCTCCTGGCATCACAGAACATTTGTTTCCTGATTAATGTGTGCTTGGACAAACTCTGCTTCAGCTACACGCTGAGCATGTGTGTTTGTGTATAGAAAAAATTGAGGCATATTATTTGATTTGAAATTTTCTACAAGGCTTCGCTCACCTTTCTCTTAGCAGATTAGGTTATTTTCAAGCTCGTTCTGCAAGGTCCCCAGTAAATCACATAATCTTTTACTTTACAGAGCATCCCAACATATCCAGAGTCCCTGCTGGATGAATGCTTGTAATACATTCATAGGGCTGATGGAGATGGAACCAAACTTGGTACCTAATCGAGTCAAGAGAAATGAAATAATCTGTATAATGGACTGTTAAGTAGTTCCAGCACTCCCTGGTGCATTAGAGCAGTGCCCAATATCTAGTTCTCATCAAGCAGATGAGGACTGAAATGGTAATTTAATTGATGAAGAGGTGGAAGGCCAACTTAGATAAGTCCTGAGCACTCGGGTCCTGTCTGGTTGCAGGGATTTCTACTTCTTCAATGCTGGAGTGCAGACTGGTCCTGCATAGCCTACTGCCTGCTCAAGCAAACCATTAAATGCCACCTCTTCCAGTTTCTGGCCTCAGTGATACCCACAGAAATCACAGTAACCTCCTGCAGAGGGGATCTGGGTGCCGCATGTGTCTGTCACAGTGAGGAGAACAGTTAATGTTTGGCTGTTTTGGCTGCAGCAAGAGAAGGAAGCAGGAATCCACAGGAATTACTGTGATGAGCTGGTCCATGGTCTCTTGGTTCCTGTCTTGATTCCTCTTGGTTCCATGGTCTCTTGGAGTCTTTTCAAAACACTAGGGTATGGGATGCTGGATCTGACACCATGCTCCAAAGCTGGTCTTTCACAGAATCACACAGAATCACAAAATAGTAGGGGTTGGAAGTGACCTCTGGAGATCATCCAGTCCAACCCCCTGTCAGAGGAGGGTCACCTAGAGCAGGTTGCACAGGAACATGGCCAGGCAGGGTTTGAATGTCTCCAGAGACAGAGACTCCACCAGAGATTCTGGGCAGCCTCTGCCAGGGCTCTGCCACCCTCAAAGGAAAGAAGTTTCTCCTCACTTTTAGATGGATCTTTCCATGTTCCATTTTGTGCCTGTTCCATCTTGTCCTGTCCCTGAACACCACTGAGCAGACTGGCCCCATCCTCCTGACAACCCACCCTTTAAGTATTTATGAGCATTGCTAAGATCTCCCTCAGCCTTCTTTTCTCCAGACTGAAAAGACCTAAGTCAGAGAGATGTTTCAGTATCCTCATCATTCTTGTGGCCCTTTGCAGTCCCTGTTCCAGCAGTTTCTTGTCCTCCTGAAACAGGGAAGCCCACAACTGGACCCAGTGCTCCAGATACAGCTTCACCAAGACAGAGCAGAGGAGGGGATGACCTCCCTCGAATCTGCCCTGAGCCCTCAGCAAGTGGTTTAGTTACAGAAGATGTTTCTGCTCATGTAGCCTGCAAACCACAGGGGCTTATCCACCACATCTCCCAACCTCAACCATCCTGGTGCTGTTGGAGTAGCAAAACCAAAGCTAATCCCATGTCAGAATAAAACCCCAGGCCTCAGAAATGTCCTGGAGTCTTTCCAGGGAGTTGTGCTCAGCTCCCAGAAGAGAAGGAATTGAGGAATTAATCACCTGCAGCTCTCAAAACTGGCCTGTTGCCCAGTGCTGCACGATCATTGCGTTTGTTTTCATGCTATTCACAGCCACAATTTTTTACTTTTAATGCGACATATTTATTAATAAGACTTCCCCACTGTTCCTAAGTCCTCTCTGCTTTTGTTTACCTAGAATTACTGCCTTTTTGTAAACTTGTGTTAACCTCTGATTCCTGAACACTATTCTGCAAGCAAATGGAATCATAAAGTTGTAAGGATCCTTCAAAGGCCATCTAGTCCAACCCCTCTGCAGTGAGCAGGAACATCTTGCACTTGATCAGGATGCTCAGAGTTTGATCAAACCTGGAGTTGAATGTCTCCAGGGATGGGGCCTCTACCACTTCTCTGGGCAACCTAGGCCAGTGTCTCAGCACCCTCATGGGAAAGAACTTCTTTCTAATGTCCAAGCTAAACCTGCCCTGCTCTAGTTTAAAACCCTTGTTCTGCCACTACATGCTCTGACAAACAGCCTCTTCCCTGCTTTCTTGTAGGCCACTTCAGGTAGTGAGAGGCCACTATGAGGTCTCATTGGAGCCTTCGCTTCTCTGGGCTGAACAGCCCCAACTCTCTCAGCCTGCTCCAGCCCCTTGATTATCCTCTTGGCCCTCCTCTGGACCTTCTCCAATACATCTCATTGGTACAGCAGAGGCCAGACTGGTGGGAAAATCAGGCATAGACTGTAGGAAACTTTCTCATTCAAAGCCTTCTTTCTATCAGACTGTGACCAAAAAAGCAAAAGAGCTGGGGGAAAGCCTGGGTTTCCAATTAACTAGTTTCAAAAGGGAGAGGAGAAATTGGATGGGGATCGTTCTCCCCCTGTGCCCTGATTCTTATTGTGGCTGCAATGATCCAGCCTGGCCACCATCCACACCCTCCTTCTTGCCTTGCAGCTCCCTCCCCGAGAGAACAAACGATACTGGGTTGCCGTTAATTGGGAGCAGCCAAAATAACTGAATCCCCCGGAGATGGAGGTGGGGGGGGGGNGGGGGGGGGGGGGGGGGGTGAGGACAGAATCTCAACGAGACGCCCTGCCTATGAATGTGGCTTTCAGCTGCTCCTACGCCCCCATGAAAGGAAAAGAATAGGGGCTCTGTGAAAGTGAAACAGCCAGTGCTGACCTTGGGTTTCTGGGTTGGTTTTTTTTGTTGTTGTTTGGTTGGTTTTTTTGTTGGTGGGTTTTTTTTTTTTCTTCCCCTTTCTCTAAGTTTTTTGGGTTTTTTTTCTAACGTTAATTGCTCGTCGCTTTGTCCGTCACATGATGGCTGGAAATTGCCAACTTGTTCTCACTCGTTAATGTCACAAGTTCAGTTTGAAAGTAAGCACTCTCCCAGGTTCCCGATTTAACACTGTTTATCCCCAGTACCAGCCGTGTTCCTTGTGATTTCAGACTGTTGTGTTGAAAATCCCTGACTCTCCTTTCAGCTTAGGAAAAACTGGCATTTTCCAGTTATGAAAGCCTGCCTGGAAGAATCCATCCCACCTGCTGCTGCTGTCAGGGAAACCTGCAGTGTTTAACCCCTCCCCAGCTCTGTTCAAAGGCAATGCTTGCTGTATTCACAGGCCTCTCAGAATGGGAGACCATGGCAAAATCCTGGCACTTTCCCACACCATACAAGTGGAGCCAGCCTGTGCCTGGTACAGAAGCTGCCTATCTCTCTCATATCCTCATTGGTATGCAAAGCAGGCAGACCACAGATGGTGGAAGGGGTGATGTGCCCCTCGCACTGCTCTGCATCCATATGCCCAGTCTATGCCATCTTCCTGGCCATCTTCTTGGTTCCATTTGGTCTCTATAGAATTATAGAATCATGGCGTTGTAGGGGACCTTCAAAGGTCATCTAGTCCCACTCCTCTGCAGTGAGCAGGGACATCCTGCACTAGATCAGGTTGTTCAGAGCCTCATCAAGCCTGGCATGTCCCCAGGGATGGGCCCTCCACCACCTCTCTGGGCAACCTGGGCCAGTGTCTCACCACTCTCATGGTAAAGAACTTCTTCCTAATGCCTAATCTGAACCTGCCCTTCTCTAGTTTAAAACCATTGTCTTTAATCTTATCACTCCATGCCCTGGCAAATGGTCCCTCCCCAACTTTAGGCACTTGGAGGCCACTATGAGGTCTCCCCAGAGCCTTCTCTTCTCCAAGCTGAACAGCACCAACTCTCTCAGCCTGTCCTCATAGGAGCAATGAGGAGAATCCATGATCATCCTTGTGACCCTTTTCTGGACCCTCTTTATACTTAGGTATTAAGTGTATTTCAGCCTCTCTTCAGAAGATGAGTGTTCCAACCCTGCTCCCATGAGGCTTACCTGCCCTCTATGTGCCATAAGATAACCATTTAGTCTTATTTTTTTCAGACTGAAAAGATTCAAGTCCCTCAGAGATGTTCTAGTCCACTCATCATCTTTGTGGTCCTTTGACCTGATGTTCCCAATGTTCTGGGATCCACGTTGCATTAGCAAGTGTTTTCCAAGAGGTGGGAAGCTTCCACATGCCCTTTTTTCTTGTTCCTTGCCACCACGATTCCCATCTCCAACATCAGTGCCTTAAAAACCTCTTTGGTGAGTTTTCCAGCATCCCGCTGGGATGAAGGTTCAGTACTGATTCTCCTGTCGTGGGCCCAAATCCTTGGACCACATTTAGTTAAAGGGAAGTTGGGAAATGGTGAGGCTGAGTCTCAGCCCTCTTGCTTGGGCTGTATCACAGTAGATGCTGGGAGGGGTGTGAAACATATTCTGGTAGGTGAATGGACAGGGCAGAGGAGCTTAGGACACATAATGTCCTTCAGAATCTGTGCCACAGGGCAAAACTTGTGCTTCAGGCCTAGAGATCATCAGCTGGAGATGGCAGATGTCTCGATATTGTAGTGAAGGAAATGCAGTCAGTGTGGGCAGGGAGCTCTTGCCTCTGCATCTAGATCAGGAAATGAAGCATTATCTTTGCGCAGGCGCATATATAAAACCTCTTCATCCTTCCCCCTCCAACGTGCTCAACTTACAACCAAGTAATGGACAGATCACCCAAAGAACATATAGGACAACAGAGGGTACAGCAAAGGGCCACACTGATGATGACAAAGACTGAGGGACTGGAAAAAAAAGAAGACTGAGGGGGATCTCACCAATGCTTATAAATACTTAAAGGGTGGGTGTCAGAAGGATGGGACCAGTCTGTGTTCAGTGGTGTCCACGGACAGGAAAAGATGGAACAAGCGCAAATTGGAACATGGAAAGTTCCATCTAAACATGAGGAGAAAATTCTTTCCTTTGAGGGTGGCAGAGTCCTGGCAGAGGCTGCCCAGAGAAGTGGTGGAGTCTCCATCTTTGGAGACATTCAAACCCTGCCTGGACAACCTGCCTATGCAACCTGCTCAGGGTGACCCTCCTCTGGCAGGGAGGTTGGACCAAAAAGTCCCTTCCCAAAAAGTCCCTTCCAATTCCAGTCATTCTGTGATTTTGTATGTATTTGCTTCACAGCTGAGGGTCTCCTTGCTTGGTCTTTGCCTTATCCTGAAGTTGAGGTCTGAAGTTGGATGAATGAGCCTTTCTTTCTCCATCATTCTTTCTCCAAGGAGTCCTTTTTTTCACATCATCTTCTAACAGCAGTGCCCAGAGGCAAAATTTGTCTCATCTTCCTAAATTTCAGCATGCAAACCCAGAGGTACACAAGCTGCTGAATGAACTGAATGCCTCTATCACAGATCTGGAACCCAGACTATCACTGGAGAGAGAAACAAAGTCATATTGAAGGTGCACAACGACAACTTCCCCTGCAAGGGTGTTATCTTCAGTTCATCTGTGAAACACTTGCAGAGGCCATTTTCTGGCTTTTGTGGCTCAGGCAGCTCCATCAAGCTCAGCAGGTGGATTCCCCTGTGACCAACATGGTAAAAAACCAAAATCTAGCCCTGAGATGTGCAATGGGAGAAAGTCTGGAAAGTGCAAGGAGAGACAGGAAAATGTCACTGTTAGTTATGACAGCTGCCATCTGCCAGAGTATGGAAGCAATGTGAAAATATTTTGTCTGTTTTCACAGGCTTTCAGAGGGTTTTGAGAGGAAGTAGGACTTGCAACCTGATTCAGACTTTGCTCTTTCTACTGTCTCACCCTGGAGCTGTTTGGTAGGTTCCATCCTTCTGTTTTCACTCTTAATGTTTAACACATCCCCATTCTCTGTATCTCCTGCGTTTGCTCCTGCAAACTAGTCTTTTGTCTCATATCTGGCAGCAGCTTGAACCTAATTTAATGGAGGTAAAATAAGTTGTTTCTCACACTCAGGCAAAATACTCATTTGTATGTACTTATTTTCTGACAGCTTCATCTACCCACAGCAGCTCTGGTTGGGTGCATGCAAGCACAGGAGGCAGGCTCCAGCCTTGAAAACACAAGGAAACAGAGATCATCTGAGGGCTGGAGCACCTCTCCTATGAGGACAGGCTGAAAGAGTTGTAGCTGTTCAGCCTGGAGAAGAAAAGGCTCTGGGGAGATCTTATAGAAGTCTACCAGTACCTGAAGGGGCCTAGAAGAAAGCTGGGGAGGGATTTTGCCAGGGCATGGAGCAATAAGATGAGGGTCTAGATGACCTCTGAAGGTCTCTTCCAACAGTATGATTCTATAATTTATGAACTGTGCATGTAGTGGATACACAGGGGTAACCACAGAGTCTAATGGGGCTCCATCAGCATCAGCTTCAACTCAAGCATGAGCATCTGTGTGAAGATTTCTCCTCTATTTTTGTGAGACAGGAGGGAAGAGAAATACCTAGGGTAGAAAGGAAACAGTATTGTGAGTGAATCCAGTGCTGTGAAGGTGCCTCCAGACATTAAGATCCTGCTGTGCCCCAAAGCTGAATTTTGCCAGCCAGAGCTTAGCAGCTCTGGAGGTTGCCAAGGAGCACAGCAGACAGAGGAGTGTCCAGCACTGGGGTTTGGCTGCTCTCAGCATCCAGGCACATCTCTGGCAGGCCCTTGGCACAGCTCCATGGATATTCCCCAAGGCTTCAGTGCTTCTCCCAAACTGCAGCCAGCTCTGGTGCAGAGCCTCTCATTTCTCCATCACCTCACAGTCTTGCTGCTTCTTACGCGTGAAGGAAGTTCTTCAACATTAGGCTGGTGAGGCATTGGAAGAGATTGCCCAGAGAGGTGGTGAAGGCCCCATCCCTGTAGACATTCAGGGCCAGGCCTCATGAGGCTCTGAACAATCCAGTATAGTGCAAGATGTCACTGCTCACTGCAAGGGGTTGGACTAGATGGCCTTTGAGTGTCCCTTCAACACTATGATTCTATAAGGGGGCTGATTAGTTTGGAACTGTGGATTTCTCCTCTTCTCCCTGTGCTCTGTTCATGCAGCCCCAGTTGTGCAACTCATGTTCAGGTTGTGTTTCAGGGAAACTGAACTGAAGGTGATGAGAAACTGGAACAGGTTGCCCAGAGAAGCTGTGACTGCCACATCCCTGGAGGGGTTCAGGGCCAGGCTGGACAGGGCTTGGAGCAACCTGGTCTGGTAGGAGGTGTCCCTGCCCATGGCAGAGGGCTGGGATCAGATGATCTTTGAGGTCACTTCCAACCCCAACCATTCTATGATTCTACAATTCCAGTTTGGCTGGGACTCATATTTACTCAGGTGCAGAAAAGCAGCTTATCCCTTAGATGAGTAATTACCCCTCCAGTTTTGTCCCTGTGCAGTTTGTTCTGAGGAAGACGGTGCAAAATCCCTTCTGCAAGTAATTGCTTTCTTTCTTGACATCTAACTGCTTCTTGCACTCCATTATTGGTGGCTCCTGGCTATTCCTGAATGTGCTGCAGCTGACTGCCAGAGAAAGCGGGGAAGAAAGGCAGGCCTGTGACTTTGCAGTGCCCATCTGACTGCAGAGACAGAGCTGCGCCATCCTTCTTTATTCTAAATTTGCGTCTGCTGAGTCAAGAAAAGCCTCTTTCTCCTCAGAGCAGGGCCAGCATCTCTGTAGTGCCATGGCTCATTCCACCTAGGAATAGGTGATGGATCACTGTTTATATTTCCTCTTTCTCCCTTCCTTGCAGGGCACAAAGACAACATTCTCCAGAGCTAATCTCACAGCCACCACACGCAGAGAGATGACAGCCATCCTGGAGCGGATTAGCACACTGTCCCTCAGTGGGCAGCATCTCAGTCGTCTCCCCAGGCTGCTGGAGGATGGTTTCCCCAAGATGCCTTGCACAGTCAAAGAGTGTGAGGTCCCACAGCTCTTCCGTGAGCCGTACATCCACACCGGCTACCGTCCCACCGGCCAGGACTGGCGCTACTACTTCCTCAGCCTCTTCCAGAAGCACAACGAGGTGGTCAATGTGTGGACTCATCTCCTGGCAGCACTGGCTGTGCTGCTGAGATTCAAAGCATTTGTGGAGGCCGAGCAGTTACCTGTGGATGCCTGGTCCTTGCCTCTGCTCATCTTTGTCCTCTCCTCTGTCACCTACCTGACCTGCAGCCTCCTGGCCCATCTACTGCAGTCCAAATCGGAGTTGTACCACTACACCTTCTACTTTGTAGACTATGTTGGAGTTGGCATCTACCAGTATGGTAGTGCCTTGGCTCACTTCTATTACAGCTCTGACCAAGCCTGGTATGACAAGTTCTGGCTCTTCTTCCTGCCAGCAGCTGCTTTTTGTGGCTGGTTGTCTTGTGCTGGCTGCTGCTATGCAAAATACCGCTACCGACGGCCTTACCCTATCATGAGGAAGATGTGCCAGGTGATCCCAGCTGGGCTGGCATTCATCTTGGATATCAGTCCTGTCGCTCACCGTGTGGTCGTGTGTCACCTGGGAGGCTGTGAGGAAGATGCTGCTTGGTACCACACATACCAGATACTGTTTTTCCTCATCAGCGCTTATTTCTTCTCCTGCCCGGTCCCTGAGAAGTACTTCCCTGGCTCCTGCGATATTGTTGGCCATGCCCACCAGATCTTCCACACCTTCCTGGCCATCTGCACCCTGTCACAGCTGGAGGCCATTCTTTTGGATTACAAGAATAGGCAGGAGATCTTCCTGAAGAGACACGGGCCTTTCTCTGTTTATCTCTCTTGCATCTCTTTTTTTGGCTTGGTGGCTTGTAGTGCCATCACAGCTTACATCCTGCGGTGTAGGATCAAGGCCAGCCTGGCTAAAAAGGACTCCTGAGAGTCACAAATGTAACAGGTGTGACATCACCAGGGTGGTGAAAATCAAAAAAAAGGGGCATAACACATTAGAGACTGTCTTACTTGGCCTAACACGCTGTGACTAACCAGGACCCTGGACTCGGGTGTAGGGCTGGAGACTTCATGCTGGATGCATTTTCACAGCAGGGAGGTGCCTTTTTGCCATCCACAGGGTGTCTGAAGCCAGAACAATTCATTTAACCAAGGATGCTGGAATAGGCAGAGGTTTCTTGTTCATTCTGGTAAACCTGTGGATGGTATCTTGCTGAATGTCAGGGAAGCCAGCCTGAAGGCTGTGGGACTTTGGAAGGGTCTGTCAGGGTTCACCGCACAGTGGAGAATGCACAGTGAGGATCACAGATGTATGTGATGACCTCTCTGGGTTTTACCATCTCTACTGTCAGTGGGAAACCTGTGACTATCAAAGGCAAGGTTTCAGGAGGAGACAGCATTTCTAGGGTTCAGCTGCAAGGGTATATGTGGCACAGTGGCTGGGATAATCCTTTTCCTGCTCCAGCTGGTTCTCCTTATGGTCCCCTTGATAAGTATCTCAATGCCAGGTTGCTGAGGTGGCTTTGACGAAGCATGTTTGGTGATTTAAACCTGACCTGGGATACTCTGGGACAAACTGGTTCTGAACCTGAACCTGGTGACTAGTGTGGGTTCAGCACAGGTTAGGTCAGCACCATCTGCAAGCCATCAAGCCAAACAAGTCACACATTCAGTGTGACTGCACCATCTGCAGTGGAAACACTCATCAAAAAGGAGTCCATGTCCCAGGGCTTACTAACAGGAGATAGGGTCTTTCTCAGCAGTCTGAATTTGACCTAAGGTAGCAGCTCTGATGATGGCTGTTTGGTAGCCTACAAGATAGGATTTCACATGCTCTTAATTTCCATTTTAAATGCTTAGTTGCTTTTGAGGAGTGGGGCCTGGGTCAGATTTGAGCCCTCCTTGGGAGCAGTGACAGAGGTTGAGCACCCCTGAGGCCACTCTAGCCCCAGGAAGGAACATGCTTTAGATGGTGGGCATATGGTTTTGGCTCTTAGTGTGATCTTTAGGCTCTTTGCATTCATGATTCATGAACTGGCTCTGTCTAGGGAGTCTGATTGACCTCCAACACAATCCATGCAGTGTAGAGTAACTTGAGCGTGGCCTGTCTGGTATGGGAAAGGCTATGGGCCTCCAACAGTGGTCATGGCAAAAAGGATATGAAAGTGAAAGGGTGTGAAGGAGTAGGAAAGTCTGAAAGTATTCCCCTCTTAATGGTGCTTTCAGGACACCAAGCAGTCTTGGTGAGCCTTGTAGAAAAGCTGACCTTGAAACTTAAGGGTTGCTTTTCTCTGACCAATGGGGTTGTGAGTCTGGCACATTTTTATCAGCATTAGATGAAGGTAGAACAGTAAAAGGCAGGAGCAAGGTGAGAGCATTGGGGTTCCTGTGCAACCTTGGAATGGGTTTGTCCTTGAGATGTGTGATTTTTGTGTGGAGTAGCAGTGAGTGATCAGGGACACTTAATGTCCATTGGTTGGTTCTGTTCATGGTATAGAAAAGGTTGGTTTACTGCATCCTCCACTAGATGAGTCTCTTCTGTGCTAGCCTTGGGGGAACATCAGATATAGAGCTGCACTGCTGGACTGAAGTTGGCAGCACCTGTAGGATAAGTGATATGCAGAGATATGGTCCCATACAGCCCAGACACCTTCTGCTCAACCCACTGGTTGATTTCTGTAATAAATCCTGGCACCACTCCCCCCACTGCACAAGACTTGCAGCCTCACTTGCCTTGTCATCTGGCAAATCCCTAGGAGGTGCAAATCTCTGCTGGAAGCCACAGGACCTATTCCAGCCACAGATTTGCCTCCCTGAATCCAAGGGCAGACAAATAAATGCGGTTGCTGGGGCTGAGCAGGCAGAGTTTAGGGTTGGGGATATGATTTGTGATGACAAGCACTGATTTCTGCACTTGATCTGTTTTTTTAACTATTGAGATGTGTGTGTGTTTGTGTATACATGTGGGTGTATACAGAATTTATTAACCAGAAAGGGTTTGCCTTAGGCTTTTCCATCTGCAGAGCTTCCTAGCTGGGTCAAGATTAGGCTGAATGAGACAGTGCTGTGCTGCTGGAGGAGCAAGGTGGGCATTTAACAGATCTGTTAATTGGTGCTTTGCTCTGTTCTGTGTTGTCTGGACAAATCTGAAACCTGTGGCCTTATTAAGAAATATCAAATACCAAAGGGGAGGCAAGTAAGTTTTGAGTACAGGAGAAGAAATCACAAGGATGCCTTCAGAAGGTCCATCCTTTCTCATCACTCTAGGACTCCTGGTTTACATCCTGTCTAGCTTAGACATTAATTACTTCATTTCTTACATTGTATTTGGAAAGTAGAAGCAAATTTGCCTCAGGGGAGTGGCTAGTGGAGAAGGTCCACTTACACCTCATCATTCCCCTTCCCTTGCACAGAAATTCATTTCACAACAGAGTGAGCTGGTGCTAGGAGATGAACCAGAGGAAAATCAATCCTACTGAAAAAATGTCAGTAATTTTCTAATGGTTTTAATTTTCAGATAGCTTGGACAACACTGCTGCGTGTGGAAAAGAGCTGGAGCAGAGACTAGCAGTTCCTCCTTGCACAAGAGCTGGTTGCTCAAGTAGCTTAGCTCCACTGAGGGATGGCTCCTTCCATGATTTCCACGTCTTTGCTTGTGTTTCTTCCTCCCAGTTTGGGGAAGGACTTCCAGTGGAAGCAGTGCTTTTTTCACAGAGGCTAATTTGCCTTGAAGCAGAGTAAGGCACAGACTCCTGTGCAATAAGGAGAGTGAACCGGGCTAGTCCAGGGCTCTTTTCTGGAATAAACCCGTGAGCAGGAACTGCTGCTAAGAGCAAACACTGCTCTGCTGCTCCCTAGAGTTACTCTGGTACCAAAGGAAGGGATCACCCAGCTCTTTCCTTCTCAAGGGGTTTGAAAATAGATGAGATGTCCCACCCTCGTCAAAGGAGGATGAGGACAATAACGTCATCTTATTCAGGGCAAGGAGAGGAAATGCCCATACTGCTCTTCCAAGGTAGTTCTGGTCATGTCTTCTCCTCCCTGTTCCGTCAGAAGTGAGTCTTCTTCTGGAGCAATTGTGTGACAGTGGTGGTGTTTTTACTTGTTCTCTTGTTGCCCCTCAGGTGATGCCACTCACATCCCCGTGTGTCCCTGCACTCAGACCCGGAGCTGACCTCCTGGTTGCTATGATGAATTGGTTTAGCAGGGAATTTCAGTACAGATAACTGCTGCTGTGAGGATGCACCCTTGTGTCATCAAGGGGCTCACCAACACTGGAGCTTTCTTCATCCCTGTCTCCATCCTCCTCTTCTTCCTCCAACCAGTTTTATTTCTTTCCTTCATGCCTGGATTTCATGCATGTGCCTTATGCACCTGGTTACCTGCCTAGACAGTGTCCACATGCCATGCAGTCTGCTGCACCTCAACCAGTCTGGAACTAGAAAGCAGCCACTGATGTCTTGAAAGCCCCGCCTATGATCTAGAGGAGACCAGGGCTGGATCCACAGAGAGTAAAAGCACCACTGTGATAAATGCTCAGCTTGTCTGAGAGCCTTTCAGTGCCTTCTCCTTGGGCTTGTTGCTTGAAGCATGCCTGCATCCATCCTGGTGTTTCTCTAAGGAGGCACAGCCCAGAAGAAGTGTACCAGGGGCAGGGTTTGGTGAAAAGCTGACCATCAAAAGATGAGCATATCCTGAAGGGACCAAGGTCCTAACCCTCTCCCTCAGGAATTTGGTCCTGGGGCAGATCGTGCAACTTATATCTGTACAGGACAACTCTGGAGGATTCATCCAAATGTGCCTTATGCTATTCCTTTTTTGGGATTCATCCTGAGGGATCCTGAGGCTCAGAGGCAGCCTCTTTGCCATCTGCTGGTTGAGGGTTGCTCTTAACAGCTGATATACACTGACAGGATTTGCTGGGTGTACAGAGCAGAAGGGGAGAATGGGGAGAGGTGCCTTAAATTTGTATTTATGCCTAATTATTTGTGTAACAAGGCCAGGATGGGTTCCTCATGTGCCTTGCATGCTATATCTTTTACTGACAAGATGATTTTTAAGCACTGTTTGTTACTAAATAGAAGTACAAAACAATTTGTATTTTTTTTCCCTGGGAAACAGGTTATTAACCCTCCCTTTCCCAACTCTCATCTGACTGACTTTGTATGGTTGAAAACATTGATGATATTTTAAGCTTTGTACTGTACTGATCATTATTTAAAAACCTTAGTGAAAAGAAAAAAAAAATCTCTTGAAAAGCAAAACAACTGGTGTGGTGTGAAATTCCCAAATTCACAACTACACAACGTTAAGAGTCATTGGGGAGAAAAGTGGGTAGTAATTATAGAGGGGAAGTATTAGAGTAGATAGTAATTACAACAACAATGAACACTGGGGTGTGAGTTTATCTATGCATCTCAAAGCACTTTTCAGGTTTCACAGTGAATGTGATTTTCATTCCCTTTTCACTAGGGAAGTGTAGAGTGGCTGCTCTGATACTGATCAGAGGGACTTAAGTTCATCATCTGTAAATGTATTTGGGTGTCCAGTTTTCTTTAATTTCTCTCTGAGATTATTATATAGTCACTTGATAGCCTGGTCTGAAGCATTGCAGCTTCCATGGCCAAGCTGTGACCATAAATGCCTATTTCATAATTTCAAGCAAATCATTTGAGAGTGTGCTTAGAATTAAGCTGAAGAGACACAGGCATTGATGAATAGAAGGATATCAGTCAGTTGGACATAAGCCTACATGAAATACAGCCAGAGCTTCTGCATCCAGCTCTGGAGCCCTCAGCACAAGAAGGACATGGACCTGCTGGAGAGAGTCCAGAGCTGCACCACAAGGATGATCCAAGGGCTGGTGCACCTCTCCTATGAGGACAAGCTGAGAGAGTTTGGGCTGTTCAGCCTGAAGAAGGCTGTGGGGAGACCTCACAGAGAGGGGCCTGCAAGAGAGCAAGGGAGGTGCTGATTGCAAGAGCTTGGAGCAATAGGAGAGGTAAGGGTTTTAAACTGGAGCAGGTCACATTTAGATTGGACATTAGGAATTAGTTTTTCATTACAGGAGTGGGGAAATGCTTGCATAGGTTGCTCAAAGAGGTGTTAGAGCTGATGAGGCTCTGAGCAACCTGATATAGTACAGGATGTCTCTGCTTATTGCAGGGAGTGTGGACTAGACCTTTGAAGATCTCCTCCAACTATATGATTCTGTTCTTTCACTGATAGCTGTGTAGAATTTCAGAATGTTTCTGGTTGTGGAGGACCTCTGATGATCATCTGATACAACTTCCCTATTCAAAGCAAAGCCACTGAAAGTGTCCAGATTTCTTTTGCATACCTTCAAGCATGGAAACTCCACAATCTTCCTGGGCAATCTGTGCCAGTACTCAGTCATCCTCACAGAAAAAAAGAGCTTCCTGATGATCAGAGGGATCTTCTTGTGTTTCAGTGTGTGTCCATGGCCAAGACCAGAGGCCACGGGCACTGTGGATGACAGCCTGGCTCTGAATGCCTGGATCTCCCTTAAAGCATCATTCAAGTATACCTTAATGTGCTTCAGCTGCTCTCTCCAGTCATGGGAGCCATCCTACTACAACTCCCTGATCCCAGCCCCACAGATCTGCATCATCTGTAGTCCCCATGCAGACTCAGAGAGAACCTTCAGCACATTGATTCCCCAGAAGGGGTTTCGGGGATTTCCCTATAACGATGCCTTGTAGGCACTTCTTTTTTTTACATGCAAATATTGAAGATGACCCTGTTCAAGCTAGTTTTTTTGATTTGTGGTCTCTGCTGTCACATAACTCCAAGCCCTCTGCTCATCAGCCTTGTCCATCACAAGCTGAGTAGTTGTTGCTCCTCTCCAGCTGAGTAGTTTAAAGCCCTGTGTACCAGGATGATCATGTGCCATCACATACATACACTCAGTGTGAATTTCAGTCTTAAAAAAATCCTTCTTTTACTGCCACATTAATAATTTCAATTCCTATTCCATAACATGCAGACCAAGGCCTCCACACCGTTGTGTTTTTACCCACCAGAGGGCGAGATGTCTTCATCTGTGGCCGCCCAGAGGGTTCCAGTGCCACGAAAGCAGAGTCTGCATCCCTAGGTAGCTCTCCAGACAGGCTTAGGAAAAGAAATGCTTCCATTCAAGCAGGCATGAGGCCAACTCCACAGAGAGATGCATTTCTGAGCAAAGGATCTGCCTTGCTGACATCCTCTGTGTAAGGAGCAGGGATTTCACTAGAAGATTTAGACCAAAGTTTTAGGCTTCTATGAAGAGAAACCTGAAGAGGAGTGAGAGAAAATACCCACATGCAAACCCAGGAATGTTAATTCTTTTTTTTTTTAACTAGAAACAAGCTAAAAAAAATAGAGTGTGAAAAAAAATGGAGATGGTTATTAGCAAAAGAGAGAAGTGATGGGTCAATAGCACATGGAGCTAAACACAAGAAGTAAAAGAGCTTCCAAGTCTGAAGCATTTTACTTTGGTTATTGCATGTGTCACTGAGGAGAGAACATGAGAAAAGGTAACAATTTTTACTTCAGATACTAAGAAGGACATGGGCCTCTTGAAGAGGGTTCTAGAGGAGGGCCATGAGGATGAACCGAGGGCTGGAGCACCACTCCTACAAGGACAGGCTGAGGGAGTTGGGGCTGTTCAACCTGGGGAAGAGAAGACTCCTGGAAGATCTTTTTACAGCCTCCCAGTACCTAAAAGGGCCTACAAGAAAGTTGGGGAGGGACTGTTTGCAAGGGCATGGAGCACTAACACAAAGGGCAACGGTTTTAAATTAGAGCAGGGCACGTTTAGATCAGACATTAGGAAGTTTCTTCCCATGAGGGTGGTGAGACACTGGAGCAGGTTACACAGAGAACTGGTGGAGGCCTCATCCCTGGAGACCTTCAAGGCCAGGCTTGATGAGGCTCTGAGCAACTTGATCTAGTGCAGGATGTCCCTGCTCACTGCAGGGGTGGGGGGGTTTGGACTAGATGGCCTTTGAAAGTTCCTTCCAACATGATTCTATTGCAGCACCGTGTTGTCTCAGGAAAGGCACTTTTATGTCTTCTAAGAGGCAGAGCATTACCAAGCAGCTTTAAGTGAGATGATTCCTTCGGTACTCTGTTTTAGATGTTCTCAGGGACTAGGCCATGGGAAGAATTACTTCCCAGTGTTTTCTGCTGCTCTCATTGACTTCAGAGAGAGAGAAGAGGAGCCTTCCGAGATAAAAGAAAACTGAACATGTCTGAAGTTTAAGGCACTAAGCTCGCCCACTATGTCTTAAATTCTGCAGCTGTTCCTAGTGATGGCCTACCCTTTATCTTGTAGCTCTTTGCTTTATCACGACTGAAGGTAAGACCTGTTCTCAGTCCAAAACAGTTTCTCTTCCTACAGAGTGAAGGACACCAAACACTCCTTAGCATTCTCCCTTCTAACACACCTATATCAAACACTTGTCCCTTGGGGTGGAAGAAAGGAAAAAACCCAAGCTAATATTGCTGCATCAGGATGTCTGTCTGACAGATGGCAGGCTATGATGACAAAGCAGTACACAAAATGGTCTGGAGAACAGTCTTGATCTCTCAATTCCTGAATATTTCACTAGATGAGCAGGTATTTGGGCAGCAAATTTCAGCCTGTAGCCAACCCACATGGGCTTCTGAGTGTTTTTTAAGAAACCCATTAGAAGCAGACCTCGGATGTCTCAGACCACGGATGAGGTGCATGGAAACATCCACTCTTCTTCTGACAAATCACAGGTCAGACTATTTTATAGCTGGATATTACAGTAGTGTATATGCACATAAAAGCTCAATCCTTCCTCTGAAGTACATAAGCTTTAAAGAAGTATGTTGATAATCAAGATTTCCTTTCCTCTTTTCTGAATACAGAGTAAGGATACAGGCTAAATGGGCTTGTCTTAACCTTGGCAAGTTGGACTCGCCTGTAGAGAAGTTGATGGCAAGATTATGCTGAATCCAGATATTCTGAGTTCCACTTTAATCCTTCTTTGCTATTTCTTCTCTCTCCTGTTTTATGGTCACTATTCCAAAGAAATCCTAATTAGATACAGTTGTAATTCCTTTTTTGGTCATAATTTCTAGGGAAGTACAAGCTTCTGCCATGGCTCACCTTAATCTTCAGTGTGTCATTCCCATCTCCCTTAAAACACCCAGGAGAAACACTCCATGGCACAGTCTTCCCTCCCTAGCCTTCAAGCAAGCTGGGGGGGACTGTTTTCAAGGGCATAGAGCAACAGAACAAGGGTCAGTGGTTTTAAACTAGAGCACAACAGGCTTAAATTAGACAGCAGGAAAAAGATCTTCACCATGACAGTGGTGAGACACTAGCACAGGCTGCCCAGGGAGGTGGTGGAGTTGCCATCCCTGGAGATATTCAAGGCCAGGTTTGATGAGGCTCTGAGCAACCTGATCTAGTGCAGGATGCCCTTGTTCACTGTAAGGGTAGGTTGGACTAGATGGCCTTTGAAGGTGCCCTTCCAACTCTATGTTTCTATGTGCAAAATGTGACTTTGGTCACATTGACAGAATCATATTCTTTTCTCATATCAAGAGCCTAACATCCTACTTTGGATTCCCTGGGTCTAATTCCCTACTATCACATAGACTGGGATATCAGTTCTCCTGCCCCTCTGAAAGCATGCACAGGGACACTCTGTCACATACCCCTGTTAAAATGTTGCTGTCACTCTCCTGTGGCCCACAGAGGCAAGTTTTCTTCTCTGAGGAAGGCTCTGGCCCTCCATAAATTCAGGAAACAGTGCTAAACTGTGTCTGGATATCACAGCAGGAGGAATCAAAGGGAGTGTTTCAATCCCAGCACCTGCATCTGAGTCAGCAGTCGCATTAGCAGCTTGCTGTCTTTCAGATCCAGCTCTTTCAGCCCAGCTTGGTCTTCAAGCTGTTATTTTCCTTTCTAAGCTCATCAGACTCATTATCTTCCACCAGCTGGCTTTCTTCTCTCTCCTACACCGTGCTCAGACAGTCTGGCTGCATTTCTCTCTGCCTGACTTCTGCTTACAAAACTCTGAGATTCCACTGTCTGCCCTTGAATTGCAGCCTGGCATGTCTTGTTGATAAAGAGACCAAGGGAAGGACATAAAAAAACATAAAAAACCTGTTTTCTCCTTGTCTTGGCTCTCTCTTATCTCTGACAAGTGGGAATGTCTTTTGCACAATGACCTTTTTCCCGATGCCCCCCCAGCTTCTTTTCGGTAATTCCTTCAGAAAGAGATACAAATAGTGTTTAAAGGAAAGAAACTATCAGTGCTACATATGAAATAACACGCTACTTCACAGCTAACATACACAGCATATAGAATCATAAGAGTTGAAGGAACCTTTGAAGGCCATCTAGTCCAGCTCCCCAGCTGTAAGCAGGGACATCCTGCACTACAGCAGGTTGCACAGAGCCTCAACAGTCCTGGTCTTGAATGTCTCTAGGGATGGGGTCTCCACCAGCTCTCTGGGCAACCAGCACCAGCTTCTCATCATTTCTTCCTAATGTCCCCATCTAAATGTACCCTGCTCTAGTTTAAAACCATAGCCCATCACTACATGCTATAACCAAGAGTCCCTTCCCAGATTTCCTGGAGGCCTCTTCAGGTACTGGGAGGCCAACATGAGGTCTCCCTGCAGTCTTCTTCAGGCTGAACAGCCTCAACTCTCTCAACCTGTCCTAGTAGCAGAGATGCTTCACCCCTTGGATCATCCTCATGGCGCTTCTCTAGACTCTCTCCAGCAGGTCCACGTCCTTCTTGTACTAAGGGCTCCAGAACTCGACACATTACTCCAGGTTGGGTCTTTATTATATACATAATAAAGCAGCACAATCACTTCTCCCATAAAAATGTTCAGAGCACTCTAGTTATGGACTTGGCCCTCCGTGGCTAATCCTCACCTAGTACAGCAGAGGGCAGGCACAACTCCCAAAAGCAGCCTGGATGCCTCCATAGAATTGGGAGATTTTAAAGCACAGCCACAACCCAGCTATGCCGCGGGAACGAAAGCCTGCTCGAAACAAAACCCAGTTTAAGCTGCGACATGCTGAAAGGTCCCGGCTAGGCCTGAGTAGAAGGAGCAACATGGCGGCGGACTTTGCGGAGCAAGCGCTGAAATTTTTAAGAAAATAGGATTAATGCTTTCCGCAACGCCTCAAACTGCTTTATTTTTACACTACGGGGAGTATAGCATCTTACGACTCCGCTTCCCAACTTGCCGAGAGCGGCCCGACCGTCCCGGCCCCTATCCCCGCCCCGGAGGCTGGAACAAACTCCAATGCCCGTTTGCGGCTGTCCCGTTGGAGCGGCGGCGGCTCCCTGTCTCGCACTGCACCCACGGGCAGCTCCGCCTAGCCCCCGTGCGCCTGCGCAAAGTAGCCGAGCTGCGCCTGCGCACTTGGAGGTTGCCGTGGAGACGGCGTCGCTGAGGAGTGGGGCTGCAGTGCCTCCGCCGCCATGAGTTCGGAGCCGCCCCCCAACCTGCCCTTCCTCCCGGGCTACGCCTTCAGGGACCTCATGGTGAGCGCAGCCGTCCTCTCGGGGACTCTCTGCCCCCCATTCTCCCGGGACACTCTCCACCCTCAACCCCCTTCTCCCCCCAAAATTCTGGCCTGGCCTGGCCTGGCCTGGCCTAGCACGCACCCCCCTGAGAGTACATTGCTCTGTCCCCCACCTGCTTCAGGGTCGTAGCAGTGACCTACGACCTCTCTGTCTACCCCCTTGAACCTCCGGAGAATCTCGTACACCGTCCGTCCTTCCTCTAATTTCCTAGAGGACCTGGTATCCCTAAACTCAGTATTGCCCCATGGGACAGGTCAGCCTACAAACCAGACCCGAGGGATCTGCCTGTGCTTTCACATCACCTTCTAATTCCTGCAAGAGGCCTTGTACCTCCCAGATTTACTGAATTTCCCTGAGGGGACTTGGTGTTTTGTGCACCCATATCCTGAGAAACTTCAAACTCTTTAAAATCACCAGCTGCCCTTCAGGGCATATAATGCCTTGTGAAGTGTCCCCTAAGAGTCCTCTTGCCCTGATCCCCAGCAGGCATAATATCCATTGAAGGATATGTTGAGAGTTGGAGTTCTTCAGCTTGGAGAAGAGAAGGTCATAGAGCAATGGTTTTGAACTAGAGCTGGCAGGTTAAATTAGACATTAGGATGAAGTTCTTCCCCATGAGAGTGGTGAGACACTGGCGCAGGTTGCTCAGAGAGGTGGTGGAGGCCCCATCTCTGGAGATATTCAAGGCCAGGCTTGATAAGGCTCTGAGCAACCTGGTCTAGTACAAAGTGTCTCTGCTTAGTGCAGGGGGGTTGGACTAGATGACTTTTTAAGGTTCCCTTCAACTCTATAATTCTGTGATTCTATGATTGATTCTATGAACTGCTCCCCAGGGAACTTGGTGTTTCCAAAAGTCAACAAATACTCGCTGAACTCACTTCCAGGGCACTTGAGCTCTCTGGACACTACTGGTATCCCCTGTTCTCACCCACAGCACACCTGGTATTTCTGAAGTTCTTGCAATTTAATTTAAAATCTGTTCCCAAGGTAACACATTGCATCTTGCATCTATCTGTTAACCCTCAAAATTGTCCTGATAGCTTTGAAGTGATAGGTTCTCCCAGCTTCATTTAAGACCCCAAAAGCTTTCTCTGTAACTGCAAAACTTGAATCTTCAAATTCATCTCCTGAATATCCAATATCCAATACCCCTGCATCCATCCAATAGCTCCTTGCCAGTTCATGTGGTCCCCTAAGGGTAGGAGTATCCCCATATTCCCTTTACAGTCTTGAAACGTGATTCCCCCAGGGAAACTCCTGTTTCTCTGAACCTTCTCAGTTTTCCCAAAGGGATGTGTTTTAGACCTCTGTTTATTCCAACACTGCCTTGAGCCAGAACCCTTAAACACACCTGATATCTCCTCAGCTGATCTGACATATGCAGGAAAACCAGCACTGTCCAAACTTCAAGCAGTTCTCCATGAGGAATTAATCCTCAAATACATCCCTAGAAAAACAGCTGTGTCCTGGACCCTCTCACATCTCCTCATAGGACAGTTCCACTCTGAAGTTATCAGGCCCCTGGACAACAAATACTCTCCTGATACCCCCTCTCCCAAAGCTCTCATCTTTCTAGAAATGTTGTCCCAGTACTGTGTGCAGGAAAGAATCCTTAATACCTCATAGGGAACTCATGGCCTGAAACACAAGAGTCTGGTCGTCTTCAGAGAACTGGTTTCCCCACAGAGAACTGATACTACCACATCCTCCAGGATCCCACCAAGTAAGCGAGAGTCTCTCAGCTTGTTTCCAAGTTCCTTGGGAGAAGTAGTGTCATCCCCATCTCCTGCACTTGAATTGATACCTAAATGAGGAAGCAAGGTCTCCTTTTCCCCATTCAAGACTAGCACACATATAACAACAAATCCTAGCATTATCATCTTGAGGAAGCAGTACCACAGGTGAGAACTGATACTCCTCGAGTTCCTTCCAGTACCATTTCAGTGCAGCTGATAGCTCTGCCCTTCCTTCTTGCATGGAAACTAATACCTTGAGTCTTGTCACTATTGTTCAACTCAGTGCTATGAATGTCAGTTTGAGAAAACAATAGCCTGACAGCTTCCCTCAGAAGCAACACTCCCAGAGTTTTGAAGGGAACAGATAGACCAGGGAAGGCCTTACATTTCCCTGGAATTTAATATAGAATCATAGGGAGTCACAGAGCTGGAAGAGACCTTTGAAGGTCCAAACCCCCTGCAGTAAGCAGGGACACCTTGCACTAGATCAGATTGCTCACAGCCTCATCAAATCTGGCCTTGAATTACTTCAGGGATGCAGCCTCCACCACCTCTCTGGGTGAAGAACTTCTTCCTATTGTTTAATCTAAACCTGCTCTGTTCTAGATCAAGTTCATTGCTCTCCCCAGCTTTCTTGTATGCCCCCTTTAGATACTGGTAGGCTGCTGTGATGTTTCCCCAGAGCCTTCTCTTCTCCAGCCTCAACAGCTCCAATTCTTTCAGCTTGTCCTCAGAGGGGAGCTGCTCCAGCCCTCAGATCATCCTCATGGCCTACTCTAGACCCTCTCCAACGGGTCCATGTCCTTGTGCTGAAGGCTCCAGGGCTGGACACAGTAATCCGGGAGGGGTCTCACAAGAGCAAAGGGGCATTGATCTGCTTTCTGCAGCTCTTCTGATGCAGCTCAGGATACAGAAAATATCCTTAAGAGCAGGCTTCTCCCTTTTCATAAGGCTCATTATTCAGTGTGAGGCTCATTCTTCCTTCTACTCCCTTCCAGTACCTCCAAGCTGCCTGGTTATCAAATGAACAGGGCCTAGATATACTCCGGTAATGTATAGAATCATAGAATCATAGAATAGTTTGGGTTGGAAGGGACCTTGAAGATCATCGAGTTCCAACCCCCCTGCCATAGGCAGGGACACCTCCCACTACATCAGGCTGCTCATCAAGGCTTACCTTGGGATACCCTGAGACAGTACTCTTTGTCCTGGATATTCTCACTGAAGACTGACACCTCCAAAACAAGGACTTCTATGTCTTAATGATACCTTCCCTAGATTGTGCTCTGCAGAAGAGAGAACCTCTCACCAATCCAGGCTACCATTTGGTGGTGGTGAGCCTTGCTGCAGATTGTATCACTCACACAGCCTCTTCACTTTCCAGGATGCAAAACTTCATGCTTATCTGATGTTTCAGTGGAAATACTTATTCTCTCAAAAGAGGCAAGTTTCCCTTCCGTCTCCTGTCACCTGAATGCTCTTGGTATTTCTAGAAGATACTACATTATTTCCTAGGTGTATATAGAAATTCATATAGGTCATGAGTGCTCCTTGGATGGAGAAGCCTGGAGAAGAGAAGGTTCCAGGGAGACCTCATACCAGACTACCAGTACCTGAAGGGACCTAAAGGAACAATGGGGAGGGACTTTTAGAATCAGTATGGAGTGATAGGACAAAGGGCAATAGTTTTAAACTAGAACAGGATGCGTTTAGATCAGACATTAGGAAGTTCTTCACTTTGAAGGTGGTGAGGCACTGGAACAGGTTGCCCAGGGAGGTGGTGGAGGCCCCATCCCCGAAAACATTCAAGACCAGACTTGATGAGGCTCTGAACAACCTGATCTAATGCAAGATGTTCCTGCTCACTACAGGGGGGTTGGACTAGATGACCTTTGACAGGTCCCTTATGACTCTGATTCTAAGGAGATTTGGACTATGGAAATATATTTGCAGTATTTCTCAGGGTAAGTGCCACCTACTCAGGTTTTCCAGTCTATGAAATAGGCATCGTGATACTTATTTTCCAAATGAAATTTAAGGAGGACTGAAAAAAACCTCTGTGTTCAAATAAGACAATATTACTATTGCTTAGTATTCGTGCCACAGAGAAACAGAGGCACTGGGGTATGTTGGCAAAAAGAAGGACTCAATTCAGTGGAATTTCTCCAGATATGAACTCCAAGATTAGAAGTTTACCTTCTGGGTTTTCCCTTTTGAATTCACGTTAGTCACCTGATACCATGAGATGCTTTCTGGCATCCATGCTCACTTGAGAGAGCCTATCAACTTTAGGAGTCATATTAGTATGATGTGTTTTCTATTGGCAGCTGTAGGTCTTTAAAAGCCTGTGCACTTCTGACAAACACTGATACTGCCCAATTTAAAGGCAAACTTCCTGGTTTTCCTTGAATGTTTTCCCCACAGCTTTTCCTTGGTATTTATTCAACAGAAGTGAATGGTGGTTCTGTGGCAGGACTGGTGTTTATAAGACATTCTGTTAAAATGTCTTCAGTAAACTCTTTTTTTCACCTGAACCTGTTTTTCTCATAGAATCACAGAATGGTTGGGGCTGGAAAGGACCTCTGGAGGTCACCCAATCCGACCTCCTGCCAGAGCAGGGTCACCCAGAGCAGGTCACAGGAGGGGTTTGAATGTCTTCAGAGGTGGAGATTCCACCACCACCACAGCATTGCAAGATCTGTAGTGACAGTTTAAAGAGAAAACAGGCTATTATGTGAAATTCAAGAGAGGCCTTGAAGGTATAGACAATATTAGAGGCTTCACCCTGAGAAGGGGCTGGAGACATGGTTTGTGTACCTGAGGCTGGACTGTCTGCAAGTCAGGGACTGTAAAAAGACCCGAAACTTGTTCCTTCTGGGCTAGAAATGCATACAGCAATGTTTTACTTGGCAAAAGTCAAAGTAAAGCCTGGGATTTTGTTATTTAGCAACCTGTCAGCCTCACCTCTGTGTCTGGGAAGATCATGGGGCAAATTCTCCATGAAGCTATGCTGTGGCACATGGAGGACAGGGTGATGGTTTGGGACAGCCGGCACAGCTTTGGCAAGGGCAAGTCCTGCCTGACTAACCTAGTAGCTTTCTACTGTGGAGTGACTACGTGCATGGACAGGGGAATGCCAGTGGATATCATCTACCTGGACTTCTCCAAGGCCTTTGACATGGTCCTCCACAACATCCTTCTCTCTAAGTTGGAGAGATACGGATTTGATGGGTGGACTGTTTGGTGCATAAGGAACTGACTGGTTGGCTTCTCCAGGGGCTATCTGTCAATGGCCTGATGTCCAGATAGTGATGAGTGGTGTCCCTCAAGGATTTATGCTAGGACAGGTCCTGTTTAGTATCTTCATCAATGATATAGACAGTGGAGTTGAGTGCACTCTTAGCACATTTGCAGATGATACCAAGCTGAGTGGTGTGGTCAACAAGCCAGAGGGATGGGATGTCATCCAGAAGAACCTGGACAGAGAGATGGGCCCATACAAATCTCACGAAGTTCAACAAGGACAAGTGCAAGGTGCTGCACTTGGGCCAGGCCAGCCCTCATTACTAATGTAGGCTGGGAGGAGATGTGATAGAGAGCAGCTCTGTGGAAAAGGACTTGAGGGTACTGATGAATGAAAAGCTGGACATGAGCAAACAGTGTGCACTTGCAGCCCAGAAGGCCAGCCATATCCTGGGCTGCATCAGAAGAGCCAGGGCCAGCAGATCAAAGGAGGTGATTCTGTCCCTATACTCTGCTTTCATGAGACCTCACCTGGAGTACCATTTACCATGGACCCATTGAAGAAGATCCAGAGGAGAGTCATGAAGATGATCAGGGGGCTGAAGCAGGACAGGCTGAGAGAGCTGGAGATGTTCAGCTTGAACAACAGAAGGCTCCGGGGAAACCTCGTGCCTGAAGGAGCCTACAGGAAAGCTAGGGAGGGGCTGTTTGTCAGAGCATATAACAAAAAGACAAGGAGCAATGTTTTTAAACTACAGCAGGGCAGGTTTAGATCACATTAGAAAGTTCTTCTTCCTCATGAAGGTGGTGAGATGATTGCACAGCTTGCCTAGAGGAGTGGTGGAGCCACCATCCCTGAAAAAATTCAAGGCCAGGCTTGATGAGGCCCTGAGCAATCTGATATAGTATGTCTCTGTTCGCTGCAGGAGGGTTGGACTAGATGGCTTTTAAATGTTCCTTCCAACTCTATAATTGGAGGCCCCCTTCAGGTTGTGGTTGGCTGCTTTGAGGTCCCCCTGGAGCTTTTTCTATAGAATAGAATGGAATGGAATAATAGAATAGAAAGGACCTATGCCTGTGTGACCCTTGCACAGACAGTGGAGAGCAGCAGAAAAACAGCTAATGAGCTTTGGTACATTTCAGAATTGCTGTGCTGTGAGTATGACACACCTTGATTCATCCCAGCAAAGAGAATCTTGTGGGAATCATCCCCAGGAGAGAGTTACCAAAATAGTGATGGAAAACACACAAGGAGCACAAGGTGTAACAGTCAAGGGAGTGCTCTAAGGCAGTAACAGGTCCTATGGTGCTCTTTACTGCCTTAGCACAGAGTGGGGAACAAAGAATTTGTGACATAAATATTATGCCAGATAAAGTGCTGTCACTGCATTCAAAGCACTGAGAATGGTGGCAATAAAAAAAATCAAGTGTTTTGAGCTCTTGAGGAATCTGTGTCAGTGCTAGGATTTCAGTTCACTGTGAAGCTTTGTTCCCCCTGCCACTCATTGGGGGTTTTTTTAAGCCTTCTTGATCTAACTGTAAAATCTGTTTGTAAATAACTACTTTGTTAAATGCTGAGGGAGGGGGAGTATTGGATATTACACTTTTTCTCTGTTTTTTTTCTGTGCATTCAGTAGCTCCATCTGCAGTATTTTAACTGCTGGATTTCCTTCCACAGAAAACCTCTTTTCATCGATCCCAGACGCTGGGCTACAGAAATGGATTTGCCTTTTCCCGCCTGCCAACGGTGGGGGTTGGTGGAGAGAGACTCTACGTGAATCAGCTTTCTCAGGCTGAATTAGATGAATTATCCAATGCGAGACCCACGCTGACCTATGGGCCAGCCAAGCAGGCTCCACCTTCCAGCTTCATTCCAGCACACGTGGCTTTTGACAAAAAGGTATTAAGAAGCTTATTCCAGGAAGATCTCCAGCCAAGTTCAGAGACATAAACAGTCAGCTCCAGGGTTCATGGGACAGCAGTGTTACAGCAGTTTTCAGATGCCATAGCCCTTAGTCAGAGACAGCTGAACCCTGGGACTGAAAGAGGCTTTCTTTGCTTGGGAGGAGGATTATAATACGTAAACGATGTAAGACATTCCCCACGAGTTACGCTACAGGGTTTCCAGCAGGCATTGGAAAAGAAGTTTGATAAAGTCTGAAAAGCTTCACTTTATAACCATTGCCGTGGAAACCACAGCCTGGCCTTCTGTGTTTCCAAAACTATACTGAGACTGTAAATGAGCTTAAACTGTAAAGGAAGGTCTGCAGAGGGGACCTTGTGGTCTACCTATTTATGTTTGTGTTTGTTGTCATGGTGTGTTACAGCCTGTGCTGCCCTGTTAGTGCTTTCTGAATTATATCTTGGTGATCATATCTGAGTAGGAGGTGGCTCTGTGTCTGCTTGAAGCACTCCTGAGATGACCCTTGATTTTTCCCTGTGCCAGTGGCAGAGGCTGGAACCTGACAAGTGCAGTCACAGCCACAGAGCAGTTGCTGCAGAGCATGTGAGGCTCAGCAGATCTGAGCACACACAGGGGTTTGGAAAGGCAGCCAAGTCTCAGCCCATCTGGGAGACAGTCTGGGGAACAGATGTAGGGTGTTAATTACTGAGGCTATTCCTTTGGAATAATGTAGAAGTTGCTGTTTATCAGATACTTCTCTGTCCCTTCTCAAGTCAGAGCAGCAGCAGGACTTCAGTGCTTCTGGGGTAGGTTACAGTCCTTTTTGAAGCACTTTTGCTGGATAGTAGTGACTTGATGGCTTTATCAACACTTAATTAATTACCTTGGCCTATGGGCTGAAGTAGGCAGGGTATGCAAAGCCTGATTGGTTCAGTTTTTTTTCTTGAGTTGGAAGGAACCTTCAAATGCCATTTAGTCCAACCCCCTGCAGTGAGCAGGGACATCCTGCACTATATGAGGCTGCTCAGAGCCTCATCTAGGCTCTGACTTTACAATAGTAAAGAAAGTCACATGTGTCAGAAAACTAGATCAATTGGCCATAACCAGGCAGTTGGCAGTAGGTTAACTAGCAGATGATCAAGGAGAAGTAGGGGAAAGGCTGTATTTTCCCCTCCTCAAGACTATCGAATTTGTAGAAGGCAGGTGTTGATACAAGCTCTCACTATGCCTCTACCATCGGTCACAGATTTGACGATAGTTGGTTTTAATGATTTTATAGATTATAATCCAGTAAACTTGCATTGTCAGAGCATAGAACAAATATATTGTTTTAATAAACTAATTGAGGTGTTAAAATTGTTTCTCTCTTTCTCCTTTCGGCAGATTTTGAAGTTTGATGCCTATTTCCAGGAAGATGTTCCCCTCTCTCCACAAGAGCATTACCGGATCCGCCAGGTGTATATCTATTACTTTTTAGAAGATGACAGCATATATGTCGTAGAGCCTGTTGTGAAGAACTCTGGTATTCCTCAAGGCAAACATATCAAACGCCACCGGGTGCCCAAGAATGACCAAGGAGAACATTACCACTGGAAAGATCTGAATCGGGGCATGAACATCACCATGTATGGCAGGACATACCGCATCGTTGACTGTGACCACTTCACACAGGTGTGTTGCTTTTACAGAGAACACAGATACAAAGAATTCCCAGGAGCCATAGTGGATTAGAACCATTGAATCACCATATCATAGAATGTATTGAGTTGGAAGGGATTTTTAAAGGCCATCTAGTCCAACCTCCCTGCATTGTGCACCTATCACTAAATCAGGTTGCTCAGAGCCTCATCAAGGCTGGCCTTGAATGTCTTAAGGATTGGGGCACCCTCAATGTAGATAAACAGGCTTGTTAGAGTCCAGTAGTTTGCATCTGTAGATTTCACAATATGATCTGAATCTTTTAATTTTCTTTTTCTAAGGGCTTCTTTCTTCAGATCAATAGGGAGTTCAAGGTATGATATTTGCTTAGAGCATATTAAAGGCTCATTATTTTTGCCTCAGGACTGCTCTAAGTCTATCCTTTGTCTCCAGAACTTCTTCCAGTATAAATTCTTAGTTAATTTCTGTGTATACAATCATTGAACTGCTTAGAGTTCAGATTGTGCATGTGTGAGAGGGAGGTTAATGATGCCATATTTCTTCTGAAGGGAATGCTGTCAGTAACTCTGCACTCATCCATAGCCAAGGCAGAAGAGTGGAGATGATCTATGGGCTGAGAATCATGATATGAACTGACCTTTGTAAGACAGCTTACTTCCTGCCTGCTTTTCTATTTCTGGCTATTTCTGTACCAGCAAATGAAATAATAACAATACAATAATAAAAAAATACCAGCATAATTGTATTTGTTAAACTTGTCCCCAGAATAATTTCAGCTTTGATCAACTCTTATTCCTCCAAGCAATTCTCAGAAGCAATCCAGCAGATAGAATACTCCAGGGGCCATTCTCTATAGCTGAGTTACTTGTGGCCAGTCTGTCTTGAAGGTTGCAAGAATTTAGATGCAGGTGATTCCTTGCTGGTTGGTCTGAGTGACCAGGAATATTCCCCAGCATGGGTAATATATCAGTTTGTATGTGACTGCTAAGAACATGTGGGGCCAGCTCAGCTGCTCAGTCAGTTCGCATCAAATGAAGTACTGGTTCTCCTCTTAATTTTTAGTCAGTTGATGGAAAATGTCTTTATAAACAAACTTATTTATAAGTCTTTCTGTGGGAAAATTAGTCCTCCTGAGAGATGGATGGAAGCTCCTGCTCTGGCTCATATCCTCATTTCCTGAAGGGCCTTGTTGGGCTTGGTATGGGTAACACTAACTTCCATGGTCGGATGTGCTGGGAAGCCCTAAGCCTTTCACACATTCAGGCTGATTGTATCCACAGTTATGCAATAATTTTATCTTTTTTCTTTACATAAGTGACTAACTGGCAGTTATCCTACACTTAAAGCCCTGAGACCAAGGAGAACATTAAGCTCAAGAAAAGTCTGGATTAAGATGCTGAGGACCTAAGTCATTATAGGGTGAACAAATCTTGAACAGAAATATCTTGGTCATTTTCTGATCTATTTGTCATTGCAGTAGAACTAATTTTCCTTCAGCTTGGCAATCTATGAGGAATAAATTGCAGTGTTCTGTTAGCATTCATCTCAGCCCATCTGGTGTCTCTAGTTACTTCTCTTACTTTCAGAATTCAATGGCAGTGTTAAAACCTTTAGATGACCTTCCTAGGTGTTCCTGGAGAGCCAAGGAATTGAACTGAACCCTCCAGAGGAAATGGCTTTTGATCCTTACACTGAACTGCGTCAATTGCCTGTGCGCAAGTATGTCACACCCTCAGATTTGGACCAACTCAAGCAGTTTCTGACTTACGACAAGCAGGTGAGAGAGCTGAGAGTAATGACCCACATTACAAGTCTATGTAGAATCACAGAGTTGGAAGAGACCTTCAAAGGTCATCTAGTCCAAGCCCCTGCAATAAGCAGGGACATCTTGCACTAGATCAGGTCACTCAGAGCCTCATCAAGCCTGGCCTTGAAATGTCTCCAGGGATGGGGATTCCACCACCTCTCTGGGCATCCTGGGTCAGTGTATCACCACATTCATGGAGAAGAACTTCTTCCAAATGTCTGATCTAAACCTGCCCTGTCATATTTTCAGGAAACACAGGTGTTATTGTAAGCTGAGTTTGGGGATTCTAAAAAAAAATCTCAGCTCACTGAGCAGACTCTTGTTTTTCTCCTCTCTTGGCTTTTGCAAGAAACAGAATATTTTATCCTTTACTGGGCTTTTTGCCTTGTGAACAGCTTCTCTTTGGATTACAGAACCTATGCTCTAGTTCCTCCATCTCTTCCTTGCATTCTGTTGGGGTGAGGTAAGCTTGCTGAGATGCCTCCAGTCACCCAACCCATTTTAACTCACTTTATTTGGACAAGTCATTAGTAATTCTAATCCATGGATGTTTTCTCTGACTCTTTTTCTTCACACTAGGTCCTTTGTTTCTACGCCATGTGGGATGACACCAACAGCACGTTTGGGGAGAATCGACCTTTCATTATTCATTACTACTTGGCAGATGACACAGTGGAAGTTAGGGAAGTCTATAAGCAGAATGATGGTAGAGACCCGTTCCCAATCCTGATAAAACGCCAACGCTTGCCCAAAACCTTGGTGGAGAAGCAAAGTAAGTTTAGATTGGCCAGCAAATCTGTATATGCTGAAGAGTCTTGGTGGATAGACATTTATGTGGTAGCTATGTCAGAAGAACATCAGATCTGGAGAAGTTTTGCTGAAAACACATCCAAGAGTTACTGTTTTTTGGCCAAACAAACATTCTATAAATTATTACTAAATTCTTTATCTATTGGGAAACAGTGGCAGGACAGAAGAACAAACAGCATTCTTTTGTATCCCTTTTCACTGTGGAATGTTAACATTTAGCTGATGTATTTATTTTTCCTTTTGCTCCCTTGTCCTTTAGAGCCTTTCCCAAGCTGTGTGCTGGAGATCTCTGATCAGGAGGTGCTGGAGTGGTTCACAGCTAAAGATTTTGCTGTTGGCAAATCTACCACCCTCCTTGGACGCACCTTCTTCATCTACGATTGTGATGAGTTCACACGAAACTTCTACCGTGACAAATTTGGCATCACAGACTTCCAGCCAGTGAAAATAAAGGAGAAAACACTCGAGGAAGTTCCACAGGTACTGTGAACAATTTCTCAAAGAGAAGGATGCAAGGAAGCAGTAGGTATAAGCTCTTACAGTAACATATAGGCTCAGCTTAGTAGGAACCTATAGTGAACATGTTCAGCTTAAAAAAAAAGGAACAAATAATCTGAAAAAAACAAGGCAAGAATGGTCATGATCAATATTAAATTCAAAGTCTGCTGAAACTGTTGATTTCTAGCACTGTAGAGGACAAACACCTGCTAATAGTGATAGAAAGAACTCTGGTTATGTTTATATTGGAAAATTCAACAGTGTCAGAATTTGGGTTTGGCTTGGGAAGCCAACAGGCACAGTATGGCTGTTCTCATCTTGCTGAACTCTCCCTCACCCTCTAAAACAGGGATGCCAGGCTTGAACTGCCTACTGGGGATGGTCACAGCCCTTGTTACCTCCCAAACTGAACCTAAGAATGGTTTGAAGAACTAGCTGGGCTAGCCCATAAACATGATGGGGATCAGGTTAACAGTGTAACCTTATAGGTGACTGAGTTCTTGTGCACAGGAGTGTTTAGTTATTAGCACAGCCATAGTCTCTGCATTCTGAAAATTTACTTGGCTTTCTGAATTTCACATTCCCTTAATTCACTTAAACGTTTGCTGTAAGTAAGGGGTCCAGAACATATCCAGGCTAGTAGCATCTCTGAGTTGGACTTCTCAGCTATTGCTACCAGGTGGCAGAAGATTTCTTTCCAAGAAGGCAGTTTCTGATAAGACATCTCATAAACATTGTCATGTTCTTGGTTTCATCCATTAATCATATCTCCTCTGGATGCAGGTAATCCCTCCCTATAATGGTTTTGGCCTCCTTGAAGACTCTCTTCAGAACTGCTTTTCTCTGCGTCCGAAGCCCCCCCGGAAAGATATATGTAAGATGCTGGAAAATCACCACAAGGTGCTGAGATACCAGGTGACCCTGGTAAGTGCCTTCCTTCATAGTATAGTACCAGTTGAGTCAGGATGGGAGGAACAGAGAAAGCTGTTAGCACACTTGCCTCTGTGCTGGTGAGAAGAGAGCCTTCCACAAGCCAACACAAGTCCCCCTCAGGGGATGCCATTAGGTTATTCTGCGCTTGCTGTGACAAATAGTAGCATGCAAAGGTAGAAAAAAACCAAAAAAGACAAGGCTAGAAAGTCCAAAACAGACATGCTACAAAATCACAGCCATTTATGGAAAAACTCCTGCTGACATCAGCACATGACAGATAGCCCTAACTGAAACAGCACTGTGACTGGGCATTCTGCCTGCCTTTAACCACCACCACAGGCGTGAGCTTGCTGTCTCTCTGCTGGCTTCCAGCACCCTGTCATTCTCTAGCCTAGTCCTGGCCACAGCAGCCAGCAAGGAGCTGTGCTAGCACAGCAGCTAAGTGCCAGTGTAGAAGTCCACAGGGACAGTGCTTTCCACCCACGACAGCCACATTCAGGCCTTGGCCTTTGTGCCAACTTTACAGTTGGCTTATGCAAGGAGCCTCTGGCATGTACAGCAGCAGTGATGGCATTTCCTGCACTGCTTGATGCCTGCACCCCTCTACAAACACCTGGGGTGAATAAGGGCTGATTTCTTTTTCCTATTGTGCAGGACTCCCTAAAGGCCACAGCTGACAAGTTGAGATCCACTTAATTCTAAACTAAGCAAGCAAAGCTACTGGTGTGTCAGGGGAGTGTCTTCCTGTGACTAAGAGCTGGCTTTCTCTCAGGCACCCATTCTAATGGAAAAATATAACTTTAATATGAATTTTTGATAGCTAGTTTCTCACTGTCATGAATCATTCCATATAGTATATTCCTTTCTCTTAGTTTACTCAGCCTGTGGAAACACTGAATGTACTTGTTCCTTGCAGCACAGATTTTGCTTCTGCTAGCCTGACCACAGCAAGAAACTGTTGAAATTCAGACATTTAGTGCTGTCTAGGGCTTTGTTAACACTACGTCAGCCTATCTGTAGCTTTTGGCCTATATCAAGTTCTTTGTTAAAAAAACTCTGAACTTTGGGTGCTTATGACTGGGTTACTGGGTACTCCTGAGCACCCCAGGAAGAAAAATATGGACAAAACATTGTTTTCCAAGGTCACTCCCTTTCCTCTAGGAATCACCAAACTCCCAGGACAAAAAGCGTCGTTTCATCCTCTCTTATTTCCTCTCTGATGACACAATCAGTATCTATGAGCGTCCTGTCCGTAACTCTGGCATCATTGGAGGAAAATACTTAGGGAGGACTAGAGTTGCCAAACCAGGCTCTACTCCAGAAAATGCCACGTACTATGAGCCCTCTGACCTCACCATTGGTTCTACAATTGAAGGTAAAATCCAACCTGGATGATAATACTCTTTTAGCAATGTTTTTTTGTGCTCTGATATGTATTGCACCAACAGTCTCTATTTTTTTCCCTTTGAAGTTTTCTTCCTTCTTCCTCTCATCACATTTGAGTTTCCACATCACCAGCTGGTGCTCTGTTACTATCCCTTTGACATAATTAGGAAAAAAGCTACATTCTCCATAGTACATTTTCAGACCAGCCAAGATTCACAGGGTTAAAGCTATGCCTGATAACTACTAGCAGCAAAGGCCATAAATCTACCCCATAAGGAAAAATTTAATACTGAAATAGTCAGAAACACACCTGCATTAATAAAGAAGACATTGTAGGCCCAAACGCAAGGCTTTTGCTCTCAGCAGCTGCTTTTCTTGCAGCAAATCTCCCTTTGAGTCAGAGAAACTATTCTCATCTCAAGGAGTAAAACAGATAGCAGGGCTCACACAGACCTGAGTCCAGCCACGAGAGAGACATTGTGTTCTCTCCTGGCCCATCAAGTGACTTATCCATGCTGAAAGGCAAGTAACGCTGCTTTTTTTAATGCCTCTTCCCCAGTGTTTGGCCACAGGTTTGTTATCACTGATGCTGACGAGTATGTGCTTAATTATATGGAAAGCAACATGGAGAGTTTCCCAGAGGCAACACTGCAGTCCCTGAGGGATCATTTTGGCAAATGTCAGGTGGTAAAGGAGGCTGCCAACAGGTAGGCTTGAAAGGATGGCATTGTGGAGCTGAATAAGACTTAGGGTTGACATCTAAGGGCATATCCAAGCAGCCTCCATGGGCTCCAGCCCATGTGTAATGGTTGCTCAGCTGGTTACTGAGCTCCAAGAATCTGTGTCTGGACACATGGAGAAGGTTGAGTGTGTAAAATGTAATGTGTGGCTGCTGCTGACCCAAAACCCCTTATGGGATAACCCTGGCTCTTGCTCAGCCTCAGAGATACTTGCAGCTAGAAGTCATCTTTTCCCAAAAGGCAGCAGCTAAGTGTAACAGATGCTGCTAATAATATCTGCATGAGCCACTCAATAGTTGCAGGCTCAGTAGGGGGTTGGTGGAGTTTTTTCTTTTTTTGCTTTTGCTCAGGCTGTGCTCATTGGCTCATTAGAGCCAAGACCACATCCTCTTTTTTATCTGTCTGGACCCATTTTGGATAATAACCCTGTTGCCTCATGTGATGCATTATAGTTCAGGGACTCTGGCTGAAATTAGAGCTGCATACAGTTCTTGGGACTGTATGGAACACACAGGGAAAACCTGCTTGTCCCATTGTGCTTGCAGACAAAAGGTGCATGGGGGAGATATAAAATAAAAATATTTTACCTTACACTCCAAGATGAAAAGTGAGCTTCATAGAATCATAGAATTGCCTTGGTTATAAGAGTCCCAACTCTGATAAGAATCATCACTATACCATATCTCTAAGCATTATGTCTGTCCTTCTCTTGAATACCTCCAGAGATGGTGCCTCAGCCATTCCCTGGGCATCCTGTTCCAATAATGCTTAATAACTCTTTCAGTGTAAAAAATTGCCTACTTTTTAGTCTAAACCTTCCCTGGTGCAACCTGAGGCCATTTCCCCTAGTCCTATTGTCTGTTACTTACGAGAGACTAGCCCCCACCTCTCTACAACCTCTTTTCTCAGGTACTTGTAGAGGTCTCTCCTCAGTCCAAGCAGAGATGAGTACAAGCAGATTTTTTTTCCATAAAAACAAGCATTCCAGAAGCCTGCTGCCTATTTAGAAATACAAATGTCACAGAAGGGCTGCTGGAATATTTTTGCTTTTACATGAGGTCCTGGTTTTTTTTTTCTACAGTGACATGTCCGCACTTGAGACAAAGAAGCAGGAACTGGATGAATTAATTGAGAAGGTTCAGGAAGAGCTGAAGCTCAATAAGTCATTGGACAACAGAAACATTTGGAAGGCATTTCTTCAGCGTGATGAGAATGGCTCTGGCATCCTGGACAAAGACAAATTTTTAGCCCTTTGTGACAGCTTGGGTGTGCCAACAAAAGACTTTTTGGTTAACAAGGTGAGAAGGAAGGGGTGCTGGGTTATTGAATTAATCTCATATAATTCTTCCAAAAGAGTTCTTCTGCAAACTATCTCTAGCCAGGTGAGAACAAAAGCTCCTCTATCTTTAAGAATCCCAATTCAGAAAAGCCTCTGAGCAATTGGACTAAGGCTATGCATGTCTAAAGGGAAAAGATAATAATTGGTGTAAAGGGAAGACATTTTCATAGAATCATAGAGTTGGCAGGGACCTTCAAAGGTCATCTAGTCCAATCCCCCAGCAGGGAGCAGGGACATCTTGCACTAAAGCAGGTTGCTTAAAGTCTCATCAAGCCTGTCCTTGAATGCCTCCAGGGATACGGTCCCCACCACCTCTCTGGGCAGCCTGTGCCAGTGCCTCACCAAGCACCCAGGTTGTTCATGAATTGAGGTTTGGCTGCATTGTGATGTGAAACCTGAAAATGCCTGTTATCTCATGTCTTGGAGATGAGCAGAAAAGGCTGTATGTGATAGAGATCAGGCACAGGCTACTACAGAGCCACAGAATGTCTCTCATGACTTTAGCACGCCTGGGCCTGACTTGAGATGACACTGAGGTGCTTAGGGAGTCAGCTTTAGAAAAGCTTAGACACATTCTGAATGTAACAGCAACTGAAATGAAGATTTGAGAATAAAGTATTATACCAAAAAATAATAAGAAAGAAATCAGAATTGCGAGCTCTTGATTAACACAATTAAAATATAGGCTCGCTGGGAACTATGGGCATTAGCACATGAAGATAAAATCTGCAGAGCAGAAAATGTGGGGAAAATTGAAGAGAGTATCTCAGGCTAGGATGCATTCTTAGCATAATGTAGTAGATTAGTGGCCATTAGAAGCAGGCCTAGAATTTAAAGATACCTAGAAACTAGAGGGTGTATTTCCCTTGCTAAAAAACCCTAAACCCTACATTTTCTAAACCAGCCACATCTGTGACCATCACAGCAGTGGCTCAAAAGTTTCACAGTTGGGCTACTTATATCTTCGAGTATCACTGAAAGGTACTGAAAAAAAAAAGCCCTTGACCAGCACTCAGGGCTTATGCTGTATAAGGCACTTACAAGTGTGGTGCTGCTATAAATGAGACATATGGGAGATGATAGTTAACTGCTGGCTGGACTGGAGAAGAGCTGAGCTGTCACACAACAGTAACTCTAGTAAATCTATCTCCTGGCAACTCAGGGAAGAGGAATCCTTTCAGGAAACTCCTACTAGATCTTTCCCATCTCCCTGGGTGTCACAAGGTGCTTAGTTACGCAATTAAAGAAGCAAAGCCCCTCTTTCTTCCCCTTAAGCATACAAAGGCTCTGTAACACAACGCAGGGGCAGACATGGATACCAGAACCAGCTCATTAGCGTGGCTAAGCTTGATTATCTGTGCCTCCACTTTATTCCCCTTGCATGCACCAAAGGTGATACCAGTGAACTGTAACTGTTGAGATGTGCTGCCCCCATCGCACTTTTGGCAGGGATTTCTCTGGGGTTTCTGAGAGATTTAACATGGCTTATGTCAGCTTTATTTTTTCGCGGATCTATTGATACTCAGAGGGCAATCAGGATGGAACTCAAACACTTTAATTCTTCTCCATATATAGATTGATGTCACCTATAAGCTTGCAAGCTTATCTGTGATTCAAAGCTCCTGAGGTGGCAAGTTCTTCCACATAGAAGAATCAGATCTTCTGCTCATCAGAGCAGAGCAGAGGCAGAATCACCTCTCTCAACCTGCTGGCCACAGCTTTTCTGATGCAGCCCAGGATACAGTTGGCCTACAAGCATACACTATTCACTCATGTTCAGCTTTTCATCCATTATCCCCAAGTCCTTTTACACAGGGCTGCTATCTATAATACTTTCCCCTAAAAATATATATATTTGTAACTTCTTCCATCTTTTCATGATGCTTATTTGTTGCCTTTTTTTCCCCAGCTGATTGAATTATGTACTTGTGAAGAAAACAAGATAAACTACCAAGACTTTCTTAGAGCCTTCCCCTCATGATCCTCAACTAGAAGCCAGAGAACAAGATCAGCAATAAGATTCTTTGCTGAACTGGCTCCAAGACCACTCTCAAGGATGCTCTAGGTATCATCTGTGCTTTGTTTGCTGTCTCCCACTCCTCCTCATCAGCTAAATTCACCCTCACTTTGTTAACCTTCCTCCCTTTCTAACCTCTCCCTGCCCTTTTAGTTATCACCAAACTCAACCTAACAACTGCTGAAATGAAAGTCCCTTCAGAGAACTAAAGCCAAGTTCTCCTCTTGATCTTTCAATTTTTTAAAGCAGTGGAGCAAGGCTTGCTGGAGCTAAAGCCCTCTAAAGCCTGGAGTGATAACCACTTTAGATCTGTCTTACAGAGTCCAAAGGGGCCTTTTATCTTCAAACAGCGAAGACTGCCAGTTTAAATTGTTATCTGCATTGCAACAAGGTCTAAGAGCCTTGCCATGGACCACGACAAACTCTGAATGTAAGCAAGTCATGCATGGCTGCTATAAAAGTGTTAATAAATCTGCTTTAAATAGAAGAACTTCAATGGCTGGAACAGCTGCGGATTAAATTAAGGGTGAAAAACCCACACAAAACTCAGATTCTGTGTTTATTTGAAAGGGAATGGTGAGTTTAGCTGTCACATAGCTATGGAGATAGCAGGGGTCTGTACACAAACTGTGGCAGCAGCTTTGTATTTTTCCTCAAAAGATTTAGATGGAGGATGGTTTTAGGGCTGAGGTTCCATCTAAACCCATTGTGTGCAACCTGTCATCTTTCCAGAGAGATCCAACAAAAAGTGAAGGTTGACGTAGCAATAGAGGTGTGACAGTAATGTTCCATTGAAGGGTTACACTGATCATCTCTCCATGAAGGGAAACATGGCAGGGACCTTCTCACGCCAGGTGACACCTGCCAGGTATTGCCATGGCAGCAACAATGCACACAGCAGAGAACAAAGCTCTTTGGAACAAAATAGTGATTTAAATCAGGTTTTCTGCTGTGGATTCTCACTTCCCTTCAGACAGTCAAGAGCCTGCAGATGACAGCTCGCTCCTGGCTGCTCAGGAAAGGTCATTGCTCTTTCCCTCTGGGTGCATTTTGTACTGCAACTCACTCTGATCCACCTCAGATTTCAAAGCATGACTGCCATTGCACAAGATGTCTCCCATCCCTTTCCATCTCTGTGGGTATTTAAAAGACACGTAGACACAGAGCTTAGAGATAGAGTTTAGACACATAGACATCAGGAAGAAGTTCTTTACTCTGAGGGTAGTGGAGGCCCAGGTTGCCCAGAGAGGTGGTAGAATCCTCATCCCTGGAGACATTCAAGACCAGGCTTGATAAGGCTCAGAGCAATCTATGCTCAGCATATTCTATGATGGTCTTTGTAAGAATTATGTTATGTTGATGGTTAGACTCCATGATCTCAGTGGTCCCCCCTGGGCAATTCTATGATTCTGTGATTCTTTTCCTAGCAGCAGCTGACAAAGGATAACTTCTAAAGGCCACCCGCATCAGCTTTTCCAGCAAGAACTTAGAAATGAAATTGCTGGAGCTTGTAGGCTGTAGAAGAGAAAGTCAGAAACTGCTTTCTCCACGCTACGAACCTGTAACTCAATACTCAGGCAAATCACGAAGCCTGTCTGGGGCCAGCTGCAGAAAGTACATGATTTGGCTCACCATAAACTATGCACCTAAACCACATCAGATAAATCATATCCTACAGATGCTCTCATCCTTCCCTCCCAATGACAACACAGCCACAGAAAACTAACTCAGAAGCAGCTGCCTGTGCTGTAGACATGGGAAACTCCAGAAGATGAACCCCAGCTGCAGGGAACATGAAGACACAAGATAGAGCAAACCCCAATCCATAGTCAGCTGCTTTGGAAACACTCATGGCTTAGCAGGACCATAAAGTATCAGTGGACATCAGCAATGGAAGAATCTAGGCCTTTTATTTATTTATTTCAGAAAAATACTTTTGTTGACTGTATCACAAAAGTCATTTTACAACAAACAAACAACAAACAAAAAATTCATACAAAAAAACTTTGAAGTGACAAAAGGAGAATGAAATGAATGGGATAAAATATCAGAGATTGTTACTTCCCCCCACACCCCCTCCAAAATTAGGGAAATTTTCCCTACAGTATAAATAAGGGAGAACAGAAATTTTCCCCAAGTTCGTTTGCTGAAGTTTGGTCCAACCACTTCAATGTATTCAAAGGAAAACTACGTGCCTCTGCCTGGCTTTGACAACAGTTGCTCTTCCCTGCTGCCAGCAAAACCCCAAAGTGAAATAACACACTTCCCAGTTTGAGTATAAAACCTGCCAAAACACCTATTACCCACTCAGGAAGTTCACCAGAAGGGTGTAAATCAAATCTCATAATCTCCATCTACTGCTGATGCCAAGTCAGGGTCCATCTACCAATACTTCATAAAAGGCAAGAGACAGAAGCTGCTGTAAACCCCCATAAGCTACAGAGTGTCTACAGGCTTCCAGAATCACCAGGAGGCAAGGAAAAGGCATCCTAGAGTGGTCTTTCAACCAGAAAGCCTACCAAAATACATTTTAAAATGGTGAATCAAAGGTAAAGGAGACTGGTCTTCTTGACTACCAACTCAGACATGATGAGTAAGAAGAATCCTAAACAACAAAAAAACCCACCCCAAACATACAACCATTCGCAATGGTAATGCCCCATAATGTGTAAGTCGCTCAAAAATTACAAGTAAAATAGTACATCTCTTCTTTCTCTGCCCCTTTTCTTTCCCAAGCCCATTCCCCAACTATTTTAGACAGAAAAAGAGAGAACTACTGCTGGTATTTCACAGCTCTTCTGGGTTAGGGCAGGAAAATGCTACGTTTCACACCACAAAAATCACAGACCTGACCTTCTCATGTTGGGTAACAGACATAGACTACAACAGCAGCCTCAAGCCCCCAAGAATGGTGCAAGTCATAGTGTTACATTAATAATAAGTCACTAATAACACTTGCTGCACTGTGGTGGACAAGAGCTCCTGGTTGGGGTTGGGTTTTTTTTGTCAGAAGACACAGGGCTTGACAAAATGGGGCACCAGAAAAGCATCCATTCCAAGAAAAGTGGACTCACAGCATCTTTGTAAGCAAAGCAGTGAAGGAAAGAGCAGCCACTAAAGGCTTGCTGTGAAAACACTATTTGGGAAAGAAAAAGCTCTCTTTGGGCTGAAGAAAAGGCTCGGTCTGCTGAGAAATGACATGGACCTGGAAGCAGCCAAAGGATGGTGGTGGCAGTAGAAGACAGAAACAGAAGCCCCTCCAATGGAGGGTGGACTGCAGACCTCTGGGATGTCAGCACATATTGCCTTAGAGCAAAGGCTCTGCTCAATAAAAAACAACCAAAAAAAACCCAAAAAACAGGAGAAGGGTAGGGATTTTTGACTAAAGACAGGGGAAGGCAAAAAAAGCCCCATCACCTACAGGTTAAAATTAAAAAATTAAAAGAACACATGGAAATGCTCCCAAAAAACAAACTGTCCCTTTTACTGGTAGCTCTATCGAAAAGAAAACAATAAAAAAAAGAGCACATAAAATATACCATATGTTGTACATACGTTGTGGTGAGGGAGTTCAGCTATAGTACACAGATGAAGCATACGAGAGACTACATGGCAACATAAGGCACTTGGGATACACAACATTTAATTATGTACTTTCTGAAGACATGAGGATTGTGCAAGTGGAAAAACTGCCTGAAGTAGAAGCAGGCAGGAGGAGGAATCACTCAGCAGCCAGTTTTCTGGGGAGGACTGTACGTGTCACCTGTGAACAGGGCCAACATCTTAGCTGCTTTGCAGAAAGTACTAGCTGAGGTTCTGGAGAGATGCTGCCCTTGGAGGGCATGTGGCAACAGATGGTTAGGGATGGGAAGAGGCAGGAGAGAGGAAAAACCTCTCACATCAGGCCTTTTCCATGTTCTCCCTAACCTAAAGCTCTTTTTCAGACCCTCTCATCGCATTCCTCTAAACTGGATTTTTTGCCCCTGAGCCAAAATGTGTTATCTGCCTGCCACAGGTGATGAGGAGTAGTGGAAGATACCACCAAAGGCTCTGCTCCAAACTCTTCCGCAGTTCCCCTGAAGTCCCTCCTGGAGTCCTGCTGACATTGCTTGTTTTGGACTCAGAGGTCATGGGGATGAAGGAACAAATAGAGTTTTACCAACTACCTGCCCATTTTCTCCCTTGGGTGCCCAGTGTGAGCTGGGGCTCAACAAGGAGAAAGGAAAGTATACAAGACATCTATATGAAGAAAAATAGCTCACACAACTCAAAATGGGGCAGAAAAACCAACTTCCACCCATTCCTCAAAACACAAGTGATGTGAAGGACAACTGTGCTAGCCTCAAGCTAGAATTGCACCAAAGGGCTAAACAAGAAGGACACAAAGGACCACATGCTTCCCTCAACTTCAAGGAAGGCAGACCTCAATCCTGGCTTGCATACTGAAGAGCCCTTGAACTCCCTGTAACCCTAAATCCCATCTTCTTGTCCAGCCAATAGAGAACACCACTCGCCTGCTCCTGCCACAGCAAAGAATAAAAGCTATAGCTGGCTTCACTGCACAAGAGGCACCAACAGCAAAGTCCAGCAACAGAAACTGCCCTGGAGGAGAGCTGTGAGGTGAGAGGGGCTTATCTACTGCACACTTACCCAATCCATAGACTGGTGCACCTCAAAGAAGCTCAGTGAGCTGACACTGACCCACAAAACCCCAGGCAGGAGATGCTGCTCCCTGGCAAAGAGGCAGCAGGGGACTGAACTGGCGGGATCTGAGGTTCCCACCCATCTCTTGCCACCACATAGGGGTGGCAGAGGGCAGGAGCAAGAGGGGGGAGCAGTCTGCAGCAACAGATGGCCTCTGAGGTAGATTTGAGACAACTCCATCTGCCAACAGCTACACGTCACGGGTCAGGCTTTTCCTAAGATGCAAGCTGCTTCTTGGAGCCCCACCCTCCTTCCCCTTCCCTGTCATCTGGTTCACAGCTCAGAAAGGGATGAAGGGGTTGGGTTTTTTTGGAAGAAACCCTACATTTGGTAGCACCTTGGGTGGATACGAGCTCTGTATCCTTTGGAAATGAAGACTGAAGCTGATGGCTGCTGATGGCATGGCTAGACTGGTATGGGAGGGATCAGGAAGGCCAAGGCATCTGCATGAGAGGCACAATCCTGTTGATCCAAAAGCCTTTGCAACAACCAGTTCATCATCTGGACGTGGTCACAAGCTATAAAAAGACCAGGACCATGAGGCTCAAACAAGCGGGCAAAAGGCCTGGGCTGACTGGAGTGGGGCAAGACTCAAGGTTTCACACGGATACTGTAGCTCACACACAAGGCACTGCAAGCTCCACAGCCCAAACTCCAGCTCTTGAGGCTGAGAGGTCCAGAAGAGCTGCAGTGCAGCTCACCTCTTGCAGCCAAGAGGGTGAGAGGGACTCAGCCACATCTGAAGATCTAGGGCAAGCAAAGGCTAGGACATGGGTCCTATATGAAAAGGGAAATTAACTCCCTTCTCTGCTGCCCAGCTCTCCAAAATGAGCTCAAAACCAAGGGTTGGAAAAACCTCACTTAACTAGAGGTCCCATGAAACAACCAGAGGTTAAGTTTCCTCCCTCAGTCCCTGGTTTCTATTTGCAGCATCACCATGCAGAGGCACTTGCCAAGCACTAGCCAGATGTGCCTCAGGAGAGATAACCCTCACCTGAATTACCCCTGAGCCTCAGGGCCCCAGCACATCCCTCAGGAGCCTGTGCTCGTAACAGACGTATGTTGCCTTCAAGCTGCTGTGGCCTTCGCACTCAAGAAAGCACCACAGAGAGAGGGGTGGAATATGCTGGACAAGGAAAAAAAGGATTGTTTGGAACCATCTACAATACATTTGTAACAATAACCCAAAAGAACCAAACACTAAAACAGAAGAGCAAAAAAACCTGCAAGCTGATTTACGATGAAATATAGGAAGGCAAAACCAGGAGGGATGGAAAAGGCTCCTATGAGGAGAAAGGAGTAGGGGAAAAGGATCTTTTTGGTTTTATTGCAAATGGTTCAAGAGAGCAAGAAAGGAAGGGAGGAGAGCGAGAGACACCTTGGGAAGATGACAGGCTTCCAAGTTGTTCAAGATGATGCTCGTGAGGACCAGAGGAAGAGCCACTTCTTAGTTAGTCCCGGTATCTCACCCTCCTCCCCAGGAGAACCAAGCCTCTGCTTCTACGGTGACTTCACCTTCTTGGTTCGTGGTGAGGTGCCATTCTCAGCTTTCACCACTCCATTTTCATGGTAACCTGAGAATGGAGAGAGGAAAATCTGTCCCTTGCACAAGTCAAAGCCTTAGCCCCCATGGGCATGACCCAAAGCTAGGCTGGATAGGACTTGGAGCAACCTGGTGTCCCCGCCCATGGCAGGGGTGTTGTAACAGGATGATCATAGAATGGCCGGGCTAGAAACGACCTCTGGAGATCATCTCATTCAGCCCCCTGCCCAAGCAGGGTCACCCAGAACAGGTGTCACAGGAACGTGTCCAGGTAGGGTTTGAATGTCTCCACAGACAGAGACTCCACCACCTCCCTGGGCAGCCTTGCCAGGGTTCTGCCACTCTCAAAGAAAAGAAGCCCCTCCTCACATTCAGATGGAACTTTCCATGCTCAAATAGTGCCCGTTCCCTCTTGTCCCTGTCCCTGGGCACCACTGAACACAGATGGGCCTCATTCTCCTTACATCCATTCTTTAATTATTTGTGAGCATCGTCCAGGCTGGACAAGGCACTGAGCAGCAGTGGGAGGTGTCCCTGCCTACAGCAGCGGGATTGGAACTTGATGATCTTTAAGGTCCCTTCCAACCCAAACAATTCTTTGATTCTATTAGATCCCCCCTCAGCCTTCTTTTTTCCAGACTGAAAAGACCCAAGTCCCTCTGCCTTTCTTTATTAGAGAGACGTACCAGTCCTCTCATCATCTTTGCAGCCGTAGGATCTTTAATGTCTCTTCCAACCCAAACCATTTCATGAATCTATGACTGACCCACTGGGTTCAGCACAGAGCAGGAGGCACCACCACAACATCACAGCCTGCCCAAAAGAATGCTGAATCACAAGACTGATGCCTCCCATGTCTCCACCCCATGATGATGGTCAGTCCCATTACTTACCTGAGTCCCTCTTGAGAGGCTTGGCTTGCTGCTTGGTGCTGGCAGCAGCTCGCTTGCGACTGCTCTGCTCGTTCCAGTACTCCCGCCAGCGCCGCAGCTGGAAGTGGATGAAGCGCCACATCACCGAGGCCTGGAAGAGGCACACCAACAGCAGCACACTCATTCTGGCAGGGGCAGAGAAGAGGCAGACTGAGAATAGAGCAGCAAAGTCACCACCAGCCCAGGCTCTCACTCATGTCTCTCTGAGTGGGAGATGCCATCCAGAGACACTCATTTCTGCTTTCTGACATCTCCTGAGCTCAGGGCAGACACTGCCCTTTCTCTCCTCACTACAAAGCTCCCAGGTGTTTGTAACATCACTGAGTCTCAAGAGTTGAGGGCAGGAATGGATGAACAGAATAATCTCAATCGGCACTGCCCAAACCACAGTCTTGAGCTTGCAGTCAAGAACGCCAACCAAAACCAAATCCTGGGCTGCATCAAGAAAAGTGTGACCAGCAGGTCAAAAGAGGTGATTTTGCTACTCTACTCGGCTCTGGTGAGGCCCAGAGCTGGAGTATAGTCTCCAGTTCTGGAGCCCTCAACATAAGAAGGACATTGAGCTGTTGGAGCAGGTCCAGAAGAGGACCACAAAGATGATCAAAGGGCTGGAGCAACTGCCTTATGAAGACAGGCTAAAGGATTTGTTCAGCCTGGAGAAGAGAAGGCTCAGGGGGACCTCATAGTAGCTTATCAAAACCTGAAGGGGGCCTACAGAAAGGCAGGGATAGGACTTTTTAATAAGATATGTGATGGGAGGACTAGAAATAATGGATATAAATTGGAAGAGGGTAGATTCAGGCTAGATATAAGAAAGAAGTTCTTTATGGTGAGGGCAATGAAACACTGGAACAGGTTGCCCAGAGAGGTTGTGGATGCCCCCTTTCTGGATTTGTTTAAGGCCAGGCTGGACAAAGCACTGAGCAGCCTGATCTAGTGGGAGGATCTCTGCCTGTGGCAGGGGGGTTGGAACTTGATTATCTTTAAGGTTCCTTCCAACCCAAGCTATTCTACGATTCTAAGGTAAGATGTCCCTTAGATATTAAGATGCTCTGTACAACTAAAAGGTGGATGTGATTAGAAGGGAGCAAAGAAAGTCCATCAAATCCTCAAGTGTGTCCATAGTCCATAGCTCCAAAATGCTTGGGGATGTCCATTCACCTTCACAGCAACTTCTGAACTGAAACTACAGCTGCTGTATGGGTGAGAAACTCTCCCAGTCTGGACAAATTGCAAGGCATGAGGAACCCATCCCATCCTCTGCTTCCCACATCAACAGGCAGCAACATGTGTCCACACAGAAGGGAAAATGCCTTTTCATTGACCACATCCCTGCAACAGAAGTTATAAGCACAGAAAAAAGAAAGGCTTGTGCTTTGTAACTTGGTGGTAAAAGGTTTTCCCCTCCCATTATGTCTCTGCAGCCTTTATCAACTCCTCATTCTCTCCACACCCTTCCAGCTCACTAGTACCTTCCCTAAGGGGAACCTAGATCAGATCTCCACTGGAATTTCCAAGCTCAGCAAAAACCACCCAGGGATAAAACACAATCAAAGAACATACAGCAGAAGTTTCCACAATTCTATCTTCATGTGAAAGGTTGCATTAAAAAAAAGGTAGCAGATACAACAGGGGATATTCCTACCTGAAGAGAATGTTGTTGAATAGAAAGCTGAAGAAGTTCCCTTTTTCGGGGTCAAGGGCCTGGCTCTCCACCCGTGGCAGCCCAAAGCCGATGACCAGGATGTATAAGGTGAGGGTGAAGAGTCTGGTGACCACAAACACAACAGCCCAGACATTGAACCTGCAGGAGGACAAGCAGAGGTGTCGGCAGGAGCCTCCCATGCTGAACTGGAAGGTGGGAGCAAAGCCCCCTTCATGCCGATGGCTCTCCTGGGCACCAAAGGATGGAAGCCATAGCCAGCTCGCCTGCTTACAATTTCTCATTGTTCTCATCCGTGAAGTAGACCAGCTGAGCCATGTGGAAGAAGAATTCAGCCAAGTACTGCAACAGCAAGAGGATCAGCCCCAAGCGGGTTAAGCTAGGAGGTAAGAGAAAAAAAAAGCATCACTGAGCTGGTCAAGCTTGGTCCTTTCTATCTAGCAACAGCATACCCCCACCATCTCTGAGCTGCAGCAAGCACCAGCCCAAAGGTGTACCTCTCTGCAGCAGCAGGGGTAGGATTTTGGTGAGGGCATCCCTGTGCCCAAAACATAACAGAATGGTTTGGGTTGGAAGGATCATCCAGTTCCCAGGGAAGGGACACCTCCCAGCAGAGCAGGCTGCTCAAAGCCCTGTCCAACCTGGCCTTGAACATCTCCAGGGATGGGGCATTTCCTAATAACTAATTCGAACTTCCCCTCTTTCAGTTTAAAATTGTCAGCCCTCATCCTATCACTACACTCCCTCATAAAAAATTCCCACTCACTACATGGGAGGTCTCCTTTAGGTACTGGAAGGGGCTCTAAGAGCCCCCAGAGCCTTCTGCTCCTCAGACTGAATACCTCCAACCTATTCAGCCCGTCCTCACAGCAAAGGAGGTCCAACCCTTCAGCCCTCTTCTGGACTAATTCCAACAAGTCCATCTCCTTCCTGTGCTGGAAGCAGCCCAAACCGGTAGCAGAGCCAGAATGGGTCTAACACAGAGCCCTAAGCACTGGCATTGCTGCTCTGTGCATAGGAAGGGCATAACCTTGTTTACCCATGTCATGGTGGGAGAGCACTCTGGAGTGCTTCCCACAACCAAAGGTGCACACATCAGCCAGGCTCCCTGGTTAACATTTGCTTGTGACCAGAAACCACTTGTGGACTTGCTTACATTGTTCAACTTATAGAATCATTCACTTATAGAGTTGGAAGTGACTTTCAAAGGTCATCTAGTCCAAACCCCCTGCAGTGAGCAGGGAAATCGTGAACTAGATCAGATTGCTCAGAGCCTCATCAAGCCTGGCTCTGAATGTCTTTAGGGATGAGGCCTTCACCACCTCTCTGCACAACCTGTTCTGGTGCTTCACCACCCTCATGGGGAAGAACTTCTTCCTAATGTCTAATCTAAACCTGCCTTGCTCTAGTAAACTCCTTTATTCCCTTTAAGTTTCCTGCTCTGCTGAGACTTCCAAAATGATTGGCACTGCCAAAGGACTTGCTCAGCCCCATCCACAGCATGGGATGGGATGCCAGCACAGCCAACTCACTTGAGGAGGTATGCGCCAGCGATGTGTACCAGGTAGAGCGTGATGCACCGCAACTGACGAGGAATCTCTTCCTGGAATGAGTCAGAAAACCATATTAACCCCTTTCTCCTCTTCACCCACCCTCTCCCAAAGCTTGCTTTTCCCCAAAGCCTGGTGGTCAAACCACCTCAAGCGTCCCTAGAGCACAGGGTAGCACCCACCCAGCTCTCACCTTGCGAACTTTTTGGAAGTAGAGCTCTGGAAGGGCATGCAGCCAGTACGCCAGCTGGCATAAGTAGAAAAACTTCACCTGGAACCTGAAACGCAGAGATGAGCCCCAGTGAAGACCTGGGAATGACACCTGAGTCCTTTCAGCCAGAGGATGGCAGGACCCAGGTATCTTGGTGCCAGCAAAAGTGGCCAGGTGTGCAGTGCCAGGCAATCCCTCCACTGCTTTGAAACCACAGGATCTCTTCTGGGCTGAAATTTTGCATTGAGCCTAGATGGACATACCTGGAATTTATCCAGTGATGCCATCTCCATGCTCTCAGCAAACATCCATCTTGCAAAAACCCAGGAAGGGTGGGTTATCCCCTATTTAATTTTTACTATGGAAAATGAATGGCAAAGTAACTTGCCCAAGGTGATGCAGGCAGGAAGAGTAACCAAACCCAGAGGACCTTGCCTGTGGAAGAAACCCTCTGGGAACACACTCTCTGTGGATAAAAATTAAATGTCCACTATCCCCAGGGATCTCACTGTGTTGTCCTCACAACTGTGGTGTGCATGAAAGGGTGGTGCACTCCCAGGCGCAGGGAAAGCTGTATAGAGGAAGGAAGTGGTCAGCCCCACAGCAAAATACCCTTTGCGAGTGCTTACGGAAGATAAACATGGGGGTAGTTTTCCCACAGACTCCGGGGGTTCGATATGTATCCTTCCTGCAAAGAGAAGAGACGCCAGCCTTCAGCAAAACCAACAACTAGCAAGGGGTTACAACATAGCAGGGTAACCTCCCAGCGAAACAAGGAACTGGGGATGACTCTTGAGTCCTTCCTCTCTGCAGTGAAAAAAAGAGTGGCCCCTGCACAAGTGAGGGCTAAAGTCTCTAAAGCTCAGCACATTCATACAATCACAGAATGCCCTAGGTTGGAAAAGAACTTTCAGATCATTGAGTCCATCAACCCAGTTCTGCCAAGAACCATCCCCAAACCCCACCTCTAAGCTCTATGGCCATCCAACTCTTAAATGCCTCCAGGACTGCTGTCCTGGGCAGCCTCTTCAAGGCTTAATAAAACTTTCAGTATAAAAATTTTTCCTACTATCCATTCCTGGCTTTCTAGCACTCCACTCAAATTTCACATTTGGGAGTTGCTTGGTTGCACAGAAGGTCCCAAGTTGAGGATGTGATGTTCTAGGGTCTGAGCAATATAAGAGGAATGCTCTGCAGGCCTCGGAGTAAGATATCAGTAGCATGCCTCAAAGCAATCATGTGCACAGTCTAGGGATGCTTCCTCCCCACTGGCATTTCCAACCCAAGCATCACTTAAGCAAAAAAAAAAAGGTCCTTCTGAAGAGAAAGGGGAACAGAAAACACCTACAAAACTATGTTAATATGCACCATGTCATTTAGTTTTGCACCTGCCTGCATTCCCCTACAGCCTCTTGCCTTTTGCTTGCAGGGTAGGTTACAGTTCTTGTTCCACCCCTACCACAGGGGTCTGACACTGGCTTCACAAAGAGACACTGGCATTGAAAACTCCTGCTCAGGACTTATTTATCACTACCACCCATACTCTCTGACTTAAGCCCTTTCTAAGGCTGAGGAAGCCCCAGAGAAATGCAACCGCTGCAAAGAATGACCTACTCTGCACAAATGAAGCATTCTAGAAACCTTGCACAGAAAGTTGCAGCCTCAGAGCCAACAGGAATGGATCTGGAACTGGGCAATGGTAGCTGCAAACCAGCAGCATCCACTGTTTTGCCAAAACTTCCCTCTCCATAGCCCTACAGGGCCAGGAGAAGTGCCAACAGATCATAGAATTGTCTTGGTGGGAAAGGATTTTTCGGATCACTGTGTCGAACCATCAAGAACTATCATTAAGTCTTATCACTAAGAACTATGTCTACCTGCCTCCAAGAATGATGTTAGAGAAATGCTGGCCTGGAGAGTGTAGCAATCCCCTAAAGAGAGCTGGCAGGACCCTAGAGCAACAAAGGGGTGACCTGTCCCCAAGCATCCACCCCAGTGTCACCGGGAACCACAGCTGGATCTGAACAGCCACCAGCAGCAAAGCATTATAATCATACTGTGAAAACAGCAGAACTAGGAGTTCTTCCCTCCCAAAAATGAAGTATTTCCACACTTCCAACCTTTCTACCAGTGATTATGGGTTGAAAAATCCCCAACACCACCTAAGTAGTGTAGTTTCCCTGCTCTCAGTATTCCCCTCACTGCTAGCTCACCAAAGGAGAGATCACAGAGAGAAGGAGCAGAAACATCTGCTTGTTCACACCACTTCCCTGTAAAGGGCATCTGAAAAACTCAAGCCACTAAACTCAAATACCCTCAATTACATGGCTAAAAAGTCCCACTACACTTGTAAATTAAATCTGCCAAAATCTGCCCATCTTGGCCTAGGGGCTGACTGAGGATTGTCCACTGCTGCTAGGGTTTTGTGCTCCAGAAACGCCACATCTCACCCAAGGAACCCAAAGCCCAGCCAGCCCTAGGCCTTACCGTCACAATGACGTACAAACACCAAACCATGGAGGTGAGGTGGAAGGCAACCAGCTGTCCTGATTCATTGAACTTGCTGTGTTTGACCTTGGAGAGATGGAGACGTCTGTTGATTTTCTGGAAAGAAGCAAGGGGGGGAGGAAAAGGGAGAAGAAAACATGAACCAATAGGTCAATAACCTTAGAATCACAGAATCATAGAGTTGAAAGGGACCCTCAAAGGTCATCAAGTCCAACCCCTCTGCAATGAGCAGGGATATCTTGCACTAGATCAGGTTGCTCAGAGCCTCAACAAGTCTGGATGTGAATGCCTCTGAGGATGGGGCCTCCACCATCACAGCCTTCTCTGCTCCTCCCCATCCAAAGCAGCCCCTGGAGGTGAAGCTTTACTCATTATCACCTCAACCCCAAGACTACCCACAAAGTTGCATTAAATTACAGCAAGACCATGCTCTCCCATGATATTTGAGATATTTTCACTACTTGAGACACTCACATCCAGGGCATACTCCTGCACCACCGCATGCAGGATGATGGCAATGAAGATGTAGAAGAGTATGGTGACCAGATCCTTCAGCCCATAGTGATAGTGGACCAGCTCCCCATCTGCAAAGAGAAGAAATGGTGTGTCAAATCCCCATAACCCAAACAATTCACAACCAAGGGCTTACAGGCCAGTGGAAGTTCAGGCCAGGGTGGGTATTGCCAACACTAGCATGGATGGGGACACCACAGAGATAGAACTAGAAGGAGGTCATGACTGTGCCAGTGGTTAAAGGGCTGGGAAAAAGGGATCTAGTCTGGGACAGTTGATTGGCAAAGGGCAGGTGGTGATTTATCCTCTATTAATCACACACTTCAAGGAGGTGACAACTAAGAGCCTTTAAGCTTCTCCTGGCAGAAGTGAGAGGCTGGGGACAGAGATGGGAATTCATCAGGGACAAGACATGGAGGCAGTGCTGAAGCAAGTGACTGGCAGGAAGAGCTTGCTTTCACCTTCATGGACACCCCCTGAAGGACTGTTAGGGCTTGGAATGGGATTTTCACTTCCCCTGATTATCATCCAACTCAGTGTCTTCTGATCATCCCTGAAAGCTGCACGAGCAGGATGCAGCTGCCTAAAGGCAGGCGGCTCAGGCAATTAAGAGATCTGGGACAGTGGCATGGGACTGGCAGATGTGAAATAGGACCTATGGGGGGGTCCTGCTCTTTCAGATACCAAACAGCACCCAAAATACCCCAGAGATCTGCATTTAGACAACTATTTAGAATCACAGAATGGCCTGATTTGGGATAGACCTTTCAAATCATTGAGTCCAACCACCAACCCAACTCCAACAACAACAATCACTAAACCATATCTCTAAGCTCTGTGACTCCCCTTCTTTTAAATAGCTCCAGAGGTGGTGTCTCAACCACTTCTCTGTGCAGGCCATTTCAGTGCTTTAACGTTTAATTGCAACCCTGCAGCTTATGAGGAAGAATCAGAGCTGAGAAAAGCTGCTGCCCTGGTGTCACCCTGCAGAAAGCATTGCGATGGGAAGGTCAGACCACGCCTCAACTGCTGTTCTCTTTTACCCGGATTCTAACCATCCTCTCCTAATATCATCACTGGGAAGTGACTTGTCTATTGCCAACCCCATGTACCCTGTAAGATTTCAGACACATAAATAAAGTACATAATACTGTGTGTTATTGCTGTGCCTCCTCTTCTCTCTCTAGGGCATTTCCAAGGCTTCTCAAGCAGACACTGAGCTCAGAAAATGAGGATGAGAGCTGCTGAGTCCTGGGGAATAGTATCCTTTTTGGGACGGATGTGAAACAACCTTTTAATGGAATCATAGAATCATAGAATAGTTTGGGTTGGAAGGGACCTTAAAGATCATCGAGTTCCAACATCCCTGCCATAGGCAGGGGCACCTCCCACTAGATCAGGAGACTCAGTGCCTTGTCCAGCTTGGCCTCAAACACCTCCAGAGAGGGGGCATCCACAACCTCTCTGGGCAACCTGTTCCAGTATTTCACCACCCTCACTGTAAAGAATTTCTTTCTTATGTCAAGTCTAAACCTACCCCCCTCCAATTTCCATCCGTTGTTTCTAGTCCTCCCATCTGATATTATGTTAAAAATTCCTTCCCCTGCCTTTCTGTAGGACCCCCTCAGGTACTGATAAGTTACTATGAGGTCCCCTCTGAGCCTTCTCTTCTCCAACCCCAACTCATTCAGCCTGTCCTCATAGCGCAGTTGCTCCAGCCCTTTGACCATCTTCGTGGCCCTTCTCTGGACCCTCTCCAACAGCTCGATGTCCTTCCTGTGTTGAGGGCTCCAGAACTGGACGCAATACTCCAGATGTGGTCTCACCAGTGCCGAGTAGAGTGTGTTGGGTTGGAATGAACCCTTAAAATGCTGTCTAGTCCAACCCTGCAGTGAACAGTGACATCTTGCACCAGATCAGGCTGCCCAGAGCCTCATCAAGCCTGGCCTTGATTGCCTCCAGGGATGGAGCCTTCACCACCTCCCTGGGCAATGTATGCCAGGGTGTCTCACCACCCTCAAGAGAAAGAATTTCTTCCTAATGTCTAATCAAAACCTGCCCTGCTCTAGTTTAAAACCATTGCTCCTCATCCTATTGTTAGAGAATCGGAGAATGTTTGGAGTTGGAGACCACACAGTCCAACCCCCTGTCAGGGCAGGGTGACCTAGAGCAGATAGCAGAGGAATACATCCACGCATCTGAATGTCTCCACAGACAGAGATTCCACCACCTCTCTGGGCAGCCTGTGCCAGGGCTCTGCCACCCTCACAGCAAAGAAGTTTCTTCTCATCTTTAGATGTAACTTCCTATGTTCCAATTTGTGCCTGTTCCCTCCTGTCCTGTCCCTGGGCACCACTGAACACAGACTGGCCCCATCCTCCTGAAAAACCACTCTTTAAGTATTTGTGAGCATTGGCAAGATCCCCCACAGCCTTCTTTTTCTAAACTGAAAAGACCCAAGTCCCTCAGCTTTTCTTCATGAGAGATATTCTTTTCCAGGAAAAATTCAGGTGAGCAATAACCCCTCCTGTAAGCAGACTTGCTGCTCCAAAGCCTCTCTCCTCACAGCCTCAGTTAGCTCATTCCTTGCATCAATAGCCAATACCTTCTCCTGGCAAGGTGGTTTTGATCCCCCTGGAGACATGTAGTAGAAGGAAAGAACAAATCACTTAACACAAAGGCAGCGGAAATAGTCTGGACAGTGCCATAGGGGGCCATGGACCACAATTTAATCTGGATGATTTCTTCAGCCGTGACACTGAAACATTTTTAAGGGCAAACCTTTTATGTTCCGCCTGTCTGCCTCCTCCTAGTTTCACTATTCCAAACAACTCCATCTCTTCCCAAGGATGATTGCTCAAACACCTCCTAATTAACTGCAGTTTTCTGCCACTCAAGCCAAGCTCTCTGCCTGGGCATTTGGCTCATCCTGAGCCAATGGCTTTATCCAGACCACCTCCTGCTGCCTCCATGCGGATGCCCAGATCTCTGCCAGCACTGGAGGGGCTCTCTGCCAGGAAGGTAATAACCAGCAGGCAAAATACAAACAGGGCCTGAGCCCCAGGTGCCTCCTGGCTGGGAGAAATTTGGCACTGGTGAGGCCCCACCTCAAGTGCTGTATGCAGTTATGGGGCCCTCATCACAAAAAAAGGCATTGAGGTGCTGGAGCAGGTCCAGAGAAGGGGAACAGAGCTGTTGAGGAGTCTGGAACACAAGCCTTGTGAGCAGTGGCTGAAGGAGCTGGGGGTGTTCAGCCTGGAGTAAAGGAAGCTGAGGGGGGACCTTCTCACTCTCTCCAGCTCCCTAAAATGAGGGTGTAAAGCAGTGGGGGTAGGGCCATGGGACAAGAGAAAACAGCATCAAGTTAGACCAGGGGAGGTTTAGACAGGATATTATGAAAAATTCTGACACTGAAAGGGTTGTCAAGCCTTGGAACAGGCCACCTGTTTGCAGTGGTTGAGGCACTGTTCCTTGGGGTATTTAAGAGACAGGCAGCCAAAGACCTTAGAGATATGGTTTAGGGATAGTTTTTGTCAAAGCTAGGTTGGTGGTTGCACTTGATAATCTGCAAGGTCCCTTCTACCCCAGGAGATTCCACAATCCTTTGGTCCACGGGGCTCAGACCTGCACCAGCTCAGAACTGCCATGAATTATGTCCATGTGCACCAGGACCATAAACAGCCTGAAGCAAGGATGCCGTTGCACCATGTGCATCTCTATGCCATCCCACTAAATAAAGAAGACAAGAATTACTCATGCAGCCCCCACTGCTTAGCAAAGGGCCTAATCCCTCCCAGGCAGAGCACAGAGCTACTCCAGGGCATGCAGTCAGGCCATTTGACCTTGCCTGACCAGCCTTGGAGATGAATCTTCACTTTGTAGAATGCAAAAAAGCAGCCCGACCATGGCAGAAACAGGAGGGGAAACCCTAAATCCCTCTGGAAAGCATTTTTCCCAACTCCAGCCATCAGCAAAAGGCCTGCCAGACACAATCATCATGCTCTGAGACACACAGATTTTATTTTCCCCTACACTTATTATTTTCAAAGTCTTCTTTACTGCCAGACAAGGGCCTGTGCAGAGTGAATCACTATAGGGCGAGCCCAGGCCAGTTGGTAGCAAGAGTTTGGGGCAGACCACGACTTGACCCTCTGAGGTGTCTACAGTAGAAGCATCTCTTACCTGTTGTAGGCACGCTGACGTTATACTGAGGTAAGATAAACAGGAAGGCAGTCTTGGCTGTAACCTGTCAGGGACACAGAGAGAGGAAAAAAACCCACAAACAAATTAGTTGTTAAATCCATTCCTGTGCCACCATTTATTCCCCTTTCCTACATTGCTGGGAAAAGCAAATCATCTAGGGAGACATCCAGGAATCGGCTGCACTGCCAGAAATACATTTTAGCAAGGAGATTGCTAAGGAAGATGTCTGCCAGTGGGGACTTGGGATTTTGGAAGGAAAAAGGGGTGGATAAAGAAAGGAGGAAGCTGGAAAAGCAATGTAGCTCTACTAGCCACTGCTGAGTCTGATAGGAGAAGCTCTCTGCTTCGCCTCAAGGATGAGCATCCCTCCAGCAGCATAGGCCACCACGTGTGACCCAGTGCTCAAGGGAACACCAAGAGCCTGACCCAATGGGATGTTAAATGAAATCATTCCTCAGTCCCATCTGCTCCAGGCAGCCACACCAGGAGCCTGGCCTGGGAAGGAGTGGCAGCACTCAGTATTGAAGCAAGTTCAGAAGCTGAAAAGCCCTATAAGCTACAGCTGGATTTAGACTGTGCATTTTGTAGAGACTTTTCTAGGAACATCAGCCAAGGTACCAGTGTGGCCAGACCCTTTTAGAGATCAGACACATGCTTAGGAAGGTCCCAATGAACAGGGAAAAAGCAGCTTTGGCAAAAATGCTGAACCTTGTGATGGCCACACATGAGATCTCAGCTGCAGGCTTGTCCAAAAGGCAGAAATAAAATAAGCCTGGGATGAGACATCAGCCTCCCTCCAAACCAGAGCTGTGCTGCTTCATCTTCATTAATTACTTTTAACTCAGGGGGATGATACTCCACAGCAGTGAAGCCTGAGACTTTATGGGGTCAGGGCAGAACATCCTGTCCCAGCACATCTGCAGGATGACCCAAAGCAGCATCTCTGAAACAAATGCATCCTCAAGCTGAGGCCACAGAGTTCTGACACCAAAAAGGCCTTCATTCCATCGAACCCCACACTGGCAACACCAGGTAACCAGAGATTTTTACCTTTCCAATGGCTCTTCAACCACCCCTTCAACTCTGTGCAAGTATACAAGCCCCCAAAAAATCCCATGCCCATTGAACGCTGATGGAGATGAGCTGTGTTTCATGCAGAAGTAGTTACAACTGTTTCAGAGCTGCAGGCTATTAAAAACCCAGTAGGAAATATTGCTTCATGTCTTGCTGGATGTAGCTGGGGGGGAGTGGGAGGGGGAGAGGAAGATACATGGGGGCTTTGCCAAGCGTTTCCATTCTGCCCCCACAAGTGTTGAGCAACCAGCCAGTGGCTCCTCTTCTTCCAGTCTTGGCTGGAGGAAAGTAAATTCCAGTGCATGTTTTCACAATGTTTGGGGGATTCTTATTAATTTTTTTTCCACTTAAAAAAAAAGGAATCCCACATGTTGAGCTCTGCTTGTGGAGGAGTCAAGGCGAGAAGCACTTTGCTCAGGGAGACCATGGGGGCAGAGTCTGGAGTGGTAATGGAAAAAGCACATCACCTGGCCTCATGCTGGCTTTAGGAGACACTGTGTCTCTTAGAAACCTTGCTGCCTAGGAAAGCAAAGTTACTTCACCCCAGAGTAGTACAGCACAATCAGGACCTGGATTTTACATCCAAACCTCATCAGAAAGCCTGTTCACAATGCACAAACCCAATGGGGGCTGTGATGTTGCAGGGATGAGCAGTTGCACCATGGATGTGCTGATGGCAGCAAACAAGTTTTTACATCTTACCCGTGTACCTGGCTCATATCTACAGATGTAAACAGCTGGAAACAAGGCACCATCTCCAGAAGTAGCCTCCTAACCTGCTGGAGGAGCCATAACCCAGACTTTGTGAAAATGGCCTGAAGCATTTCCAAGATGAGAAGCAATGCCCACAGGGTGCTCAGTTAGAAAAGATGTGCAAGGATTCTCCTAATCTTCTTTCCTATAGGGAATGGTAGGAAAGTTTCCTCCATCCACCTGAGGATATTACGTAACATCACCACACCAGCCTTTGCTTCCCATGACCAAAGGACCACTAGCAGCTTCAGGGGCATCTCTGCACTCCTTCACTCCTCCACCTCCATTACAGAGAGGTAGCAGGTTGTTTGCTGAAGCTGCCTAAAATGATGTTTTACAGTTTAAGACAAATATAACCTGGATGTATACATGTTCCAAAGATGAACTGCATCTCTTCTCCATCTGATGGATGAGGAAACCCAGGCACACACCTACAGCTGCTCACCAGGAGCTACAATGGCAGCTCTGGGGGCTAAATTTGAACCTCCATGCATCTGACCTTCCTGTCCACTTCTGAGTATCTCACAGTCCTTATGTGGAAGCAAAGACTCCTCTCGGACATCAAAGACATTCTTTTCTCCTGCAACCAGTTGGGAAGTGTTCACACTGATCATGGAAACATCTGAACACATGCAGGATTTCACCCTCTGCCCCGGAGCAGTCTCTGCACAAGCTTTCCTGTGGGCACCAGCAGGACATCAATGGCCCAAGTGTCATTTTAAGAGGTGAATCCCTGGGCATTCCAAGAGCTCAAAAAACTGGCTGCATCTCCTTTTGTAAGCACTTACATCACCATGCTTTTCTCACTGCAGTTGCACAAGAAATAGAGAACAACACAGTTACCACCCAACTTAGCTCTGTCCTCTGGGGCTCACTATTCTCAAGGCCACAAAGGGTCTCCATAGCATTGCATATTCTTGGCCAGGTCACCTCCACCTCTTTGCCACTACTGTGAGAACACTGCAGTTCAGACAGGAAAAGAGCTGTGGTTTCTAGCAGCCGAGGGAGATGGAGCACAAAACTTGGGACAATCCACCTTCAGCGGGATGCTGGTGACATCCCTCCAGCCTTGAAGGTGAAAATTGGAAGGAACAGCATCTTTTTGCCATTGCTCACAACATGCTCCTTAGCAGCTGGCTGGAGGGATCAGAGACTTGGTCGAGGTTGTAACCAAGCTCCACCATAGAATCACCTTGGTTGGAAGGGACCTTGCAGATCATCAGGTCCAATCATCAGTCCAAGTCTGACAAGAACATCACTAAGCCCTACCTCTAAACACTGTGTTTATCTGCCTCTTAGATACCTCAAGGATAGTGCCTCAGACACTGGCCTAAGGAATGTTAGACTACAAATTCCTACACTGCAGCTTTAAATTCCATAGCATCTCCTCCATCACATCAACTTGGATACTTGTGGTGCATTCTATGATTCCATCTATTTCTACACAGCCCTGTGTAACCTAGAGAGACAGAAACACCACAGAGCACCTTAACCCTCCTGGAACGGGGAACATTTGAACCATGACCAAGGCCACCTCCAGGAATCTTGAGAGGCAGAAATCGGGTTTCTTCAGCTGAGAAAGAGTGACGAGGACCAGTAACAGCAAAGCTTTAGAGCTCCCATTGTGTGTCTCACAGGCGGCCAGAGAAAGGAGAAGTTTGTAACAAGAAGAGCAACATGAGGATTATTCAGAGGCACAAGATGCCTGCTGTCTGTCTGATTATTATATTTCTTTTGGTTATGCTGTGAGGCCACCATTTCAACCGGCTTCTCTGGATTTTCCTTCTTATCTCCAGCCTTTTCTCAGGGCAGCCAGAAGCCCAAATCATACAGACCATCACCGTGACTCAGACAGAGATCATTATAGGGTAGGAGAGGGATTTTTCTGCATAGGACTAGATGTAGGAAAGACTGGATGTACCTCATTCACTCTCTGCCCTGCATTAAGGGCACCTCTATGCAACCCACAGCTGCCTGAGGGGCTGATGGGAGATGTTCTTCATCCTGCCTGGCATGACAGATGTGCCTGAACCAGCTAAATTTGGACAGCAGCTGTCCTGAGGGCTCCCTGCAGTTAAACCCAGGGAACAGCATCTCCAGCAGAGAACAGGTTTATGGTGATTTATGACACCAACCCGAGGACCAAAGGGCATCCGGACAGCCAAGAGGAAAAACCCAACACATTCATCAAGACCAGAGTTTCTCAAAGTAGCAGGGACAGGGTTTGGGGCTGTTTCTCAAATAGAACACCACCAGACATCACATCAGTGCATCCCCCTCACAGCCCCAGATGGATAAAGCCAAAGCAATCTCAGCAGGATAATGCAGCAACTGGAAAAATTCACACCCCCGCTAGCCCACAGTTTGCTGCCTAATACTAAACAGCAAAGCACCCCTCCACTCTTTTTAGAAGACTCTGGAGTTTTTCTCCACCATGAAACACTGCAAGAGTCCACAATCAAAGAACTTCCTGGCAGCTTTGCACCTCTCCCAAAATCTACCCGCTGTGATTCTCAAGCCCTGGTAATTTCAGGACCAAGGGGTAATTTCTGAGCATCTTTCACCCAGAGGTACCAGTCACCCTCTGAAAACTACTTCCGTTCCCAAAATCCTCAGCTGGGTGGGATTTGGAGAGTTTGTCCTTGGCTGGGATCCCTCCCTCTCCAGACACAGAGTCATCCCCCGCGGTCCTGCCTGGGATAAAACAGCTTTGAAGGAAAGAAGCGGCTCCAAGCCTCTGGCTGGGGGAGTTTCTGCAGCCTGAGCTGGGAAAATATTTCCAGGACTTGAAAAACAACTCAAATTAATTAAAGATAAAAAGCTGTACGAAGGCTTTTCTTGCAACTCAGGGGTTTTTTTCCCCCCCCACCTCCCTGCCAGCTGGAGCCTTTAAGAAAAACTTGTTGACCTATGGTATGGATTGGTACAAGCCCTATATGTAAACTCAAAAACAAACTTTGGACCAAAGCTTTGAAAAGTAAACAACCAACTTTGACTACAAAAAAAAAAGCCCTTCTCAAGGACGGCACAGCCCCTCTTGCTCCCATAGACATGATGACCATTGCCTTGTTTAGTCTCTTTTTAAAGCAGACCTAAATTCTGCTTTCTTTTCCCCTCAACTATTCATTCTTTAAGCCGCCTGCATCCCTTCATTACCCACATCTGTCAAAGGCTGAGGTGGGGGGAGACAGAAACAAAGTTTGTTTTCCCTCGTTAAGGATGGGAAAGGCCTTAATTTTTGCCGAGTACTATGGAGAGGACCGGGGAGGGGAAAGTATATTTAGCAGGAAGTCTGGAAATAGCAGCTCATTCGTCAGCCACCTTCTTTGATGGTGTCACAACCCAGGGTTTGGGAGAACCGTGACTCATTGCCATGGCTCTAAGCACAAGGGAAAGCCCAGCAAGGGCACAGCACCTCATAGAATACAATGTTTTATAACTCTATGTAATATTTATTACTGTCACCTCATGCATAAGCATCAGGACTTATCCTCTGCTTTGTCTCTGAGCTCATTTTAGGCTGAGAGAGCAATGACTGTTCAACCTGCAGAAGAGAAGGCTCTGAAGGGGCCAGCACCTGAAGGGGCCTACAAGAAAGCTGGGGAGGTACTGTTTGCAAGGGTATGGAGCCATGGGACAAGAGGCAGTGGTTTTAAAACTGGAGCAGGGCAGGTTTACTTTAGACATTAAGAGGAAGTTCTTCCACATGAGGGTGGTGAGGCACCAGAATAGGTTGCCCAGAGAAGTGGTGGAGGCTCCATCCCTGGAGACATTCAAGGCCAGGCTTGATGAGGCTCTGAGTAGCCTGATCCAGTGCAAGATGCAAGATCCAGCTTACTGCAGGGAGGTTGGACTATATAGCCTTTCAAAGTCCCTTCCAGTTCAACACATTCTATAATTAAGGAGAAAAAAAGATTAAGCCTCAGTTTCCCCATCTTACAGGGACTGTGACATCTAATATAGAAACACTCCAAATCAGTGAGGTCTCCCCCAAACATCAGCCATGCACTACATACAGGAGCCATCCCAGATGGGACAGATGTCACAGGGCAGACACAGGTTAAACCCAGCCTGGCCTTGGCTTCATTTTTTCTGCAAATCAAAGCAGAAAAAAATGACATGCAAAGCAATTTCTGTGCAAGGATGGGTAGCACTTGTTTTGTGTTTCTATACCTGTCACTGAAAATAGATTTTAGCTACTAAAAAAAGAAGGGGGAGATTTTTATTGACAGGCTACACCTCTCCCATGGATAGAGCAGCCACACACACAGAGCAAAATCCCTCCCTGGTACCATGCAGGGTGTATTTTACATCATGAAGGCTTAGGACTGGCTAAGAAGGCAGAAAAATCCATAGCCCAGTTCAGAGCAGCTTCTTTTGGTGGGAATCCCCCTCCAATACCTGAGCTTCCCTCCCTGAGCAATGCTTTTATTTTCCAAAATGCACACAAGACTCAAATAATTGGGACCAACATGCCTGTAACACTGACAAGTGGCCTACTGTGCACATCTGGATAGCCACACATAAACTTACTGCGCAAATCTAGATGCTCACTCACATCTGCATCTCCCAAATCCCCTCCCTGGAGTTGGGACAATGATACAGACCTTGGTATCAATCAAGATACAAATGGTATCTCTTTCCCAACTGGTACCCACTCCCTGCTGCAGAGAAACTACTGGGTGTTCAGAGCCCATTGACCCATTTGGATGGGGAAGAGCTTGTGCATCCAAGACAATGCTCGAAGTGTATCTCGCACCATGTTTGGGGATGAGAAAACCTCTGCCAATCTTCAAGCATCACTAGGAACATAATACTGAAAAAAGTAGGCACTTGACTCCTGGGGGCCGTCTGGGAAAAGGTTAAAAATTCCAGTTGTGCCTCTGCAAAGACATCTCCTCTGCAGGAAACAGGCCTATTGTGAGCAGGATTTGTCTGTTTCCGCTGAGTCCAAGCTCAGCCATGGCCACCAGCATCATGGAAGGTAGGAGCCTGGCGGTGATCTGGGAAGCAGGGTGGCAAGGAGGAGGAGGATGGTGACACGTCCTGCATTAAAAAGGCATCAAAAGGTAAAAGTACCTGAGGTGGCACCAAAACTCACTGTAGCGGTGGTGCAAATGGGCACAGATCGTTTGGTGGGCTGAGCAAGAGCAAAGCCAAATTTCTCCACCAGGGGAAAAGCAGAAGTAAAACGTAAAACAGAATAACCACAAAGACCAATAGTTATCCCAAACTCCACGCCAAAGGGAAGATGCTATGGAGTGGGGGTGCAGTTGGATGATGCAGAAGGAGAAGTAACAAAAGCCACCTCAGCATGGTGAGCACCTCTCTGAGGTCTGCCAGGAAAGAAGGAAAATGCTGCCTCTCAGTGAGGGGATGTTTAATTAAAAGTCAATAAAAATAACTCAGAAATACCACAAAACTCTTCCTGCCACCACCTCCATGGGTGGAGGGGTTTCACTCCCACAAGTGGAGGTTTTCATCCTATCACATTTCAAAACCTCTCAAGAGCATGACATCTACCAAAAGCCCTGTCAGCAGCCAGCCCGGGTACCATCTCTTGGGACTGGGGCTTCCAACACATGTCCCCGAAAAAAACATCTGTGGGGAGAGAAACCCTGACAGAGACACGTCCTCAGCCACTACCTTTCTGTTGCTTTTAAAGTACAGCCATAAAACTTGCAGCCCAACTTTGCAGAATTTGCATGCGGGTTTGAAATCCAGCTGGCTCTCTTGGGTGAGTTTTGAAACCTCCCCGACCCTTAAATGAATATATGCATTAAAAAACACATCGAAAGGTTTAGAGCTCTAGAAGCTACTCGTTCATTCAATCTGAAAAAAAAAAAAAAGATAAAAAAAAAAAGGGGAGGAGAGGGGGAAGAAATTAAAAAAAAAGGAGGCTGCCCTGGGGAGGGTATTAAGGAAATGGATTTCCTCCTCTTGCGATTTGCTAGAGAAGGAGCTTTTCCTCCTCTGCCAGGCCCCCCGGCCACCCCTTTCCCGTCCGGATTTGCTTTGAAACGTGGCACTTGCGCCGAAGGGGAGGGTTTTGTGCGGGGGGAACGGGGAGGAGAGAAGGGGGGATCCGATCCGATGACCACGGCCGGCTCGTCACAGCCGCCCGAGGTGCCTCGGCGTAAGGGTGCCCCGGGAGCTGAGTGAAGCTGCTGGGTGGTGGTGGCGGTGGCCTCCCAGTCCTTCCCTGTCTCCTCCCTCCCTGAAAAAGGGGAGAGGGAGGAAAAAAAAGACAAGCTGGGAGGGAAAGTAAAAGGAGCTGGAAGTGAGCGACATGCCCGGCACGGCTTCGCACGGCGGTGGGGCGGCAGCAGCCTTCCCGGGGGGGCTCCAGTCGCCCTGGCTGGGTGAAGGAATCCCATTGAGAAGCCAGCGATGCCTTCTCACCTGCCGGGATAGGGGAAAGCCAGGGAGCCCCCGACATCTGCGGGAGGCCCAGAAGCCTCCCGTGCTGGTCCCACGGCAGAGGGGTGTCAGGGGGCTGTGGAGAAAACAACTGGAAAAGGGGCTAGCATTGCATCAAAAAAATTAGGAAAAAAATACTAACTTGATTTCCAGCATCTGGGAATACCAGCGAGAACTTAACTTCTCCCTTTCCCGTGCTCGGGAAGCAGTGTAGGACAGGGGCTGCTCCCAGTAGCGGTGGTGGGATTGCAGGAGATGGGGGTTCACCCCTCTGCGCCCCCCTCTTATGCAGACAGGGATCCCAAGAAGGGCTGATGTTGGCAGAGGGATGTGCCCCTCCAAAATCCAGCTAGGCTCCCACTCGGAGTTTGGAGGGAGGGAAGGAAGAGATGGGCAATGAATGGGGTTGCACTTGCCACCCCAAGGAAAAGGGGTCCCGCACCCCAGGAGGGATGAGGGTCACTTCATTGGGGTGAAGGAAGAAAGGAGGGGATGGGGTGAGGGAAGGAGGAGGGGGAAGGAAAGCGATGTCCCCTCCAGATAAGGGGTGCACACTGCTGGGGGACGACACACACACAGAGACGGTCGTGGGTGGGATCTGGGGGGCTTAGAAGTTTGGGAGTGGCG
>VZTY01008123.1:58024-74564 GCA_013400935.1 Turnix velox | reverse complement strand
CTTGAATCCCTCCAGAGATGGGGCAGCCACAGCCTCACTGGTTGACTGAAGACATCTCCAAAGTTATTGTAGGTGTTTGTGCATCCCATGATGTGGCCAATGGGAAGAGTACTTTGAAGTGTCCCACCTCAGAGGAGGGAGATGCAGAGGGTTAAGGGAGACAGCAGCATACTGTATCCCATGGTCCAACCTTCCTGTGATATAAATACTTATTTATACCCATCCTGAGACAGAAATGTATGTAAAATTATGTGTTAAATGATATAATTTTGTATATAATGTATAAAAATATAGAACCTGTGGGGATATGAGGATGTTCCACAATAGGGCATGCTCAGGAGTATGCACCAGTGGCACCAGGCTTAGAAAATCCATTCCATGGGGAAAATAAGCAGAACCAAGCCAGCACCCCTTAGTGACCTCTTGGTGGCTCATTCTGGTGGGTTGCAAAGTTCTGGGGTTATGTACTCACATGAGACATCAGCAGTGCCAAAGGAGACCCAGGGGATGGGTATCAACCTCCCTGCATCTTCTCCTTGAAGGCTCTATGAGCTCAGCCATTGCACAAATCCATTTAATAAATTCACAGTCACTTCTGGGATGACCAGCACAGCATATTCCCTGTAATTAGTCATTCCTCTTCCTCTCCTTCCCCCTTTAACAACTCTAATAACACACGAAGTCAAATCACACACACTGGGGCGACCTGATGGATGCTTCAGATGGGTCCGTGCTCCCACAGCCAGCAAGTGGGGGCCAGATCCTGTCCCACCACCATCTCTCTCATTACCTGCAGCCTAATTAAATTCTACACAGTCTCTTAATAGAGATGAAGGAAGCTGAGGGTCTATCTGGTCCTGCTGAGAAGATGATCTGCAGTTTTTTGGTCATGGCCACTGAAGAGCAGAGCTGAAGGTAGAGTAAGCGTGACTGGGGACTACACTAGGGCATTTCCAATATCACCATCAGAATCCTTTACATATAGAAAACAAATGTATCTTCAATTAAGGAAGGATGGGAAAAAAAGAAACCCTAAAACCACACTAACACACTGGACAGAGCAGGAATTCAGTTTTAAGTTGCTTCTTCTGTGGTCCACCACTTTGGGCTCTCATGAGTCATGGCCCTGGAGCCACCTTCCCACTAAGTTTCAGTTTAATTTCTTTTCCCAGTTTCTCTTAAGGGTCTGATTTTAACATTGCTAAAGGAGGCTTTGCAGCATTTAGAAGCACCCCTGTTGATTTAAAACCAGCCCTGCTCACCCTGCACTGAGCCATCCACATTTTGAAATATCCCTACAAGCCAGTGGTGATGCTGAGTTATCCCAAACAAGTCTCCCTTGGCAAAGTAACACACTAAATACACAAGACCAAGCCTTTGATAGGTGGGGTTAGGTCCTGCTCTGCTTAAATAAAGTCCTTAAATACTTCAGCTAAAAAGAAGAATCATGATGAAGCCATCTCCAGAGCAATGCAAAGCTTGGGGGTGTGAGGAAAAACTCAAAGCAAGTCTGAGGCCACCATGCCCTAGCACCTGCAAGCAAATATATCACATAATCCCACTCCTAAATGGATTAAACTCCTTCTTATAACCAGATGGCCCTTGGCTGTCCTCAAAAAACCTCTAGAAACTCTCTTGGCAGCCGAAAACCTTTTGGTAATTTTTTAAGCACCTAATTGTCTGTGCCACTCATTGCTGCCACTGTGCATCTCGTTTCATCTGCAGGAACAACAAATACACAAGGAATTCAATTCCCTCCAACTTAAAAGCTGCTTTATAGCCCATAGAGGAAATGATTAGAGCTTGATCTGATAGCACGTGACACAGCAGCCTCCAATTTCATACTTTTGAGCATGCTCAAGTATTTTAAAACTCTCTTTTTCACTTGGGCTGAAGGAGTTGGGGTCATTCAGCCTGGAGAAGAGAAGGCTCAGAGGGGACCTCGTAGTAGCTTCTCAATACCTGAAGGGGACCTAAAGAAAGGATGAGGTAGGTCTTTTTAGTAGGTGATATGATGGCAGGACCAGGAGTAATGGAAGCAAATTGAAAGAGTGGAGATTTAGGCTGGAGATAAGAAAGAAAATCCTTTCAGTGAGGGTGGTGAGAAACTGGAACAGGTTGCCCAAAGAGGTTGTGGATGCCCCCTCCCTGGAAGCCAGGCTGTATGAGGCATTGAGCAACCTGGTCTAGTAGGAGGTGTTCCTGCCCATGGCAGGGCTTGGAACTAGATGATTTTTAAGGTTTCTTCCAACCCAAACCATTCTATGATTCTATAATTAAGAATACAGAGTTTGAGATTGCACTTACCTCAACAGTAGCTTTACTTGAGTCAAGGCAGGGGAAAGATGGCTGGGGTGATGTGGCCAATGGCAGCCTGTCAATGGGCTTCCTCTTCTTTTTGCACCCTCCTGTCTATTTATGCACCTATTGGGCAAATAATCAGGGCAATCAGGGCAAGGCGACTGCTGAATCCCAAGTGGCCTCACTGAAGACCCTGTAGCTGCAGCTACACTCATAGAGCAGGACCTAAGTGGTTGTGGCTTGCACCCATTTTTTCCATGGTACCTCAGGAGAAATTAGCAAAAACAACCCAGGTTTCAAGATTTGTGTGATTTATGGCTTTTTTAGTTACATTTAGTTACATTAAACCAAGAGAAAATGGTATGGAGCCACAGGGCATGGCAAGGAGTCTCAAAACCATCTGAATCCCATTGCCCTGAGGCACGTAAGAAATTCTTTACAGTGAGGGTGGTGAAGCACTGGAACAGGTTGCCCAGGGAGGTTGTGGATGCCCCATCTCTGGAAGTGTTCAAGACTAGGCTGGACAGGGCACTGGGCAGCCTGGTCTAGTGGGAGGTGTCCCTGCCTATGGCAGGGGGGTTGGAACTCGATGATCTTTAAGGTCCCTTCCAACCCAAACTATTCTATGATTCTATGATTCTATGATTCTATGACTCTAAACCCATCCCAAGCCCCAGGGTATGGGTAGAGACCTCAAATCCATCCTGACTCAAACCCATCTCTAGCCCCAGGGATGGGAGCGCCAAACCCATCCTAAGCCCAGAGCCATAGGCTATGACCAAGAGTGATATCTGCTGTTGGGGACCTCTGTTCTCTGATCTGAACCTCCTTTTCTTCACATCAGCTACAACAGCCAGCACAATACATACTCCTCTCCTCCTGTTTCAGCTGCCTGCTGATTTCCATATTAAGTGACTATCAAACCCCCATCAGAGCTGCCATTTCCAGTCATGCTGAAAAACCTCTTCCCCCAAGCCCTGGGTCTCACCAGGCTCATCTGTACAGAACACCCATCAAAGGGTCTGGCAGCTCACAGGCAGGCCAGGAAACAGCATCCTGCTCAACAAGCCTGTCCAGCCAGTGGTGGAGCATTTTGGAATCTGCAGTGACCCCATAACATGCCTCAGCACCTTGCCAGATCCTCTTCCCACCCAAGGCAAGCTGCTCCATGAAGCCAGGAGCAGATGCCAGCCTACCACATAGCCAAGTTCATTTTATTTTCAATAAAGTTATTCTTGTAACCTGTCCCAAAGAGTGACACTGGTCCCACCACAGCCATAGGGAGCTAGAAGTCCCCCAAACACCACAGCCACAGGAGCCCACCTGGGACCATCAAGGTCTCAGAGCAACCTCTACAGCACCTCCACACCCCACAGCAAGGCCACCTTCTTGACCATGCCATTCCTCCATGATTTCTTTTACCTTTTGAACACTTTTCAGTGTTTTCCTGCAGGGAAAGAAAATCAACCTAGTGTTTGATCCTGAAAAGTTTTGTCTTCACCCCACAAGCCTCAGTTCTCTCTCCTCCAGCCTCAGAATTCCCTCCAATCCTCCAAACGNACCCCACAAGCCTCAGTTCTCTCTCCTCCAGTTTCTCTCCTCCAGCCTCAGAATTCACTCCAATCCTCCAAACCATCATAGAATCATAGAATCATAGAATAGTTTGGGTTGGAAGGGACCTTAAAGATCATCGAGTTCCAACCCCCCTGCCATAGGCAGGGACACCTCTCACTAGACCAGGCTGCCCAGTGCCCTGTCCAGCCTAGTCTTGAACATCTCCAGAGAGGGGGCATCCACAACCTCTCTGGGCAACCTGTTCCAGTGTGTCACCACCCTCACTGTAAAGAATTTCTTTCTTATGTCTAGTCTAAATCTAAAATGTCTAAATCATCACTGTTAAAATACAGGACCTTCTCTATCCCTTGTCATCCTCTACCTCATTACCACACCATCCATCCATCCATCCATCCATCCATCCATCCATCCATCCATCCATCAAGCTGCACTTCATATTTGCTTCAAAACCAAAGGAAATTCAGTTTATTTCATCAGTAAACTGTCATGGTCCAGTTCCTCAGCAGCTAGAGACAAGGATTTATCCCTTAACAAAGCAAAAGGTACAACCCCTTGCAGTGCCACTGGCCAGAAGCAAGGGTTTGGGGTTTTTTTCTGAATGGGAAGGAAATAAAAACAAGCTTAACTTATTTCTGCAAAGGAGGGGAAAGGAATAATACCTCTTCCTGCTGCTGACACGCTGCTTTGATCTTTACTTTGTAGTTACCATAGTGACAAATAAAAAAGGCATAGGTGGAATAAATTGCTGGAAGTTGATGATGCCCTATATATGTTTCTCCAGCCTGCAAACATTTCCCCAGCTGATGGATGGTCAGCTTTGGTGCATGGTTCACAGGCAGTACTTACTCTCCCAGGCAGTATTTACACTCTGCCTCACGTTAAGTGATATTTAGGCACATCTCAGGCATGGAAAGCACCATTACTGGTGTCATGGGGTCTGCAGGAAGGAGGAGAGGGTCTGGCTTGAGTGCAAAATGAAGCAGTAATGTTGCAACTTGGTGATGGACTATCATCATCCTCATCCTGGGCTTGGATATCAGGGGTGCAGGAGTAATAAAAGAGATATAAAATCACAAAGGAAGAGGCATTATTGGGAGATACATTTAAGGGAGGCAGCCTGCAGCTGGTGTCAAGGCAAGAATATCTCCATCATCCAATAAACCTTCTTTCCCGACTGCTCTGAGGTCTGCACTGATACAGCACTAGGCTAAAAAAAAAGCACAAAAACCCCCCAAAACCCCCACAAGCATCCAAAGCCATTTTTGCTGAAAAATTATGTCCATGATTGCTTTGTTTCCCCCTGGATTGCTTATCCCAATGATCAAGCTTTAGGAGAGAGAGTTGCTCCAACTTCCAAAAAAGCCAGAAAACTTCAAGGGTTTCCATTTCTCCTAGAAACCACCCAACAACCCCTTCTCAAACCACTTCCTACTGGTCAAATAAAACTTAATTGTCCTGGTAGCCTTCATCTCAGCATCTTACAACTCTTAATAGAGGCAACTTGGCCTAGAGCTACCTGCTCTTCCCCACAGCCAGCCTCCACCAATACCTTAAATCTTCATGTTATACCAAAAAAAGGAACAAAACCCTATTAGCATCGACTTACCTCCTCCAGAGAAGTTCACTGTAGATTTGGATGGATTTAAGTGTTCCCAGCAAGAAACTGGGATGTGCTCCTGTGGTGGAACAGCTCCTCCAATCAGTCCCTGTCCCTGTGAGCAAGGAAAGGGCTGGATACTAGAAGAAATAAGATGCTGTTGCAGGCTCCAGATCACCCCTATTTTTCCCCACTTGTGAGCAACTGGAAATTACCAGTTCTTATGTTTTCATCAAGAGAGCAGACCAAATATTTGCAGGGCTCTGAGCATGGTGATTCAGAGTAAGTGGTGATGATGCACGACACATACAGGAAATAAAATATAAAATTTAAAAAATAGAGGAGCAGGGCCAGTCTCAGCACAATGGAGAAAACTTCAGGGCTGGAGAAGAGCTGGGGCAAAAGGAGTTACCACCAAGAAAGATAAGATGCAGTCAGGGAGGTGGAGAAAAGCCCCAAAAACCTCTTTCCAAAAACCAGAGAAGATCCCAACGTCTCCTGAGCACCCTTTAAACCCAAGAACCCATGTGGATGAAGCCACACTCAAGAGATACAACCAGCCTCAGGCTTTGCCAACCCCTGCTTTGCTCCGATGCTGTTGACACACAGCTCTTAAGTCAATCCATGCACAACTAATACACTACATCTGCTGTGTATTTTGCTGGGCATTTGTTTGCCTTGGTTCTGTTGAATCTTTTCCCCGTGCTCCCTGGTAAGCTCTAATGATGTGCAGCGACTGCTGTTGTTGCACCATTACGCCGCAATAATCTTTGGACAATTATTTGCTGGATTCACCCTGCTGCTGGATGAAACGGTGTTTTCACTGCCTGTCACTTATCTCTTTCTCCAAGCTGAAGCCAGGCTGCAGGGAACCATCCTGGCAGTAAATTAAGCGTTCTCAATGCCAGGAACATCCTAGAGAAGCATCTCTGCCTTCAGACACTCATTAGTGATTAAGCATAGGTTGGGCCAGGTCAAGTCCACAGGTGATAAATAGTTCACACTCAAAGCAGAGATAGGGATGGATCCTGGAGTAGGGATAGGTCCTGGGGTGCTGCCTATGGATGATCATAGAATAGTTTGGGTTGGAAGGGATCTTAAAGATCATCTAGTTCTAACCCCCCTGCCTATGGCAGGGACACCTCCCACTGGACCAAGTTGCTCAATGCCTCATCCAGCCTGGCCTTAAACACCTCCAGGGAAGGGGCATCCACAACCTCTCTGGGCAACCTGTTCCAGTGTCTCACCACCCTCACCATAAAGCATTTCTTTCTTATCTCCAGCCTAAATCTCCCCTCTTCCAATTGTCATCCCATCACATATCCAATTAAAAAGTCCTACCCCAGCCTTTCTGTAGGCCCCCTTCAGGTATAGGTAAGTCACTATGAGGTCCGTCCCACCTGAGCCTTCTCTTCTCCAGACTGAACAACCCCAACTCCTTCAGCCTGTCCTCATACAGGAGTTGCTCTAGCCCTTTGATGATCATTGTGGGCCTCTTCTGGACCTGCTCCCACAGATCAATGTCCTCCTTTTGTCAAGGGCTCCAGAAATGGACACAATACTCCAGGTAGGTTCTGCACTCAAAGCAGAGGTAGGGATGGGTCCTGAGGTGATGCCCAGGGGGGATGGAGAGTTCACACCCAAAGCAGAGGCAGGAATGGCTCCTGGGGTGCTGCCTATGGATGATGGAGAGTCTGCACCTAAAGCAGAGGTAGGGATGGGTCCTGGATGCTTGCACAATAGATTCCTAAAGATACCATTTTTTCTTCAAATGTAATTTCTATCTTTATTTTCCCTTAGCTCCTAGGAAAAGGAATAAGCCAGACTCGTACAAGAAGAGGCAGCAACAGGTCACAGGTTGGTTCCTAGCAGGGATGTCTCCTTACAAAAGTCACCCATTCTTGGCCCCCCTGATTCCACGCACTGCCCTTCATACCTGTAAAGCTGCCCACATAGACAAGGCACCCCATAAATCCAAAATAAGTTGTCCCAGAAGAGTGGAAAATCCACATACCCAGTGGGTAGGTAGGTCTGGGCTCCAGGTTGAGTTCACAGTGGGAGGTATTATCTGACAAAGCTCCAAGTGGAGCCTTTTAGGAGAGTAAGGGATGCTCTCCTAAAAGTACCAGGCACAACTGAGGAGATGGTTCAGCTCCTGTTTTTAAAGCTTTTAGTCTCAAAGACATGAAAAAAATTATATTTCCGCCCTCCCCCTCTCCTCCCTCCCCATGGTTATTATTTTAAAACAAACCCTCAGAAGCTAATTTGGCTTCAGGGATCCTCCCAGAAAATCTCGGAGGTAACTCGGTTGCAGATCAAAACACCTGGTATTTTACATGGAGCTTTCATCTTTCCTCCCTGCCTCTGCTGTTCCTGGAACTAGAGACAAAGGTCCTTTGTCTCGGGCTAAACCACCCCTTTCCCTCTCCCTTCCAGAAGACACTGACTCCTTTGGTGATGGATAACTGGCCTTTTTTTCCTCTTTTTATAAACAAGCTTGTTTCTGTGTGCCCCATTACCCTGCTTTCCAGCTGTTGACAGGACATGTGTGTGTGTGTGTGTGGTTGCAGCATCCTCTTTCCTGCATCATTAATGTCATTGTTCATCAGATCTTGAATACATTCTCAACATCCATCCACCAGTGTGCTGAGGGCTTGAGGGGATTCTAACCAGCTGCATTACTAAGCCCAGAGCTTTCCTTCTGTCCCCCCCCTTCTCTTTTAAATAAGATTTTACCTTTGGATCCTCTTCTCTGGGTCAGAAAGGAGGCATGTCATCCCCTGCAGCCCTGGAGCTATTTTGCCCTAGGACATGTATTAATGTGTTACAGAGATAACCAGCTGCTTACATCTGTTCTCCCATTACCTTCCCATCAATGATGCATGAACCCATCACCACGGGCTCAACCTGCCCTTAAAAACCCAAATTAAGATGAGAATTAACAGCCCCACCTGGGCTTCCCGTGCCTGCAACCAACACCAATGCCAGAGATGTTGGGTGAGCCACTAACACAGGGGGCAAAGCTGTAAAGAAAATCCCTTTTCATTTCAGCTGAGCTGCTCACAGGAGGAACTGTTTCATTCAAATGGGCATATTGAGCAAAATGAGATTTTCCCAATGGCAGGAGGAGGAGGCAGAAAGCCAGTTTCCTGCCTCAGTGCCGTGTCCTCGTGTCACCGCTTCCCATCTCGCTTTTAATCCTCTCCATTATTACAACAGGATATGAAACTGCTGGAGGGGCGAGAGGAGAGATACCACTGACATTACATCCTTTGCTTTCATTACCTGTGATTAAATGCATCGTTCCAATAAGTGTCTCCAAAAAGGGATGGAGGAGCTATACCGAGGACAGGTCATGATGCGTTCAAAACCCTGGCAGCAAAGGCAACTGTGAGAAAAGAAACCAAGTCATGGGGAAATATCTGATGGGATAATAAAATGGGAGTTATGAAGGATAAAGACAAGCTCACTTTCAACAGCTGGCTTTCATATGGCCCAGGAATTCGGGGAGATTGGACTGAGTCCCAGGACGCTGCAGTGAAGGATAAGGGATGTACATGGTACCCAAATACAGTAACTAGTGTTTTCCTTGAATATCTAGTTGAGATTTCTAAGGAGATCATACCACTTCTGTGGTTGGCAGCAAGCCCTCCCATCAAGGTTTGCACCCCAGTAATGCTCACTAGAATGAGAAAAAAAACAACTACATGAGACAAGGTCTGGATGTCCCATGGCCAGCACCAGAATTCAGGTATCAAACTGAGTTCCTACACACAACACTTGCTCTTTAGATGGGGGCTGAGTTGAAGCCTCATCTTTATGAGTCTGAAAATAGGATGCTGCTTCCACTAGTCCAAACTCAGTGGTGTGAGAAGCTCTTTTTTTCCCCAGCTTGACTATGTCTACAACATAGAACTAAATCCTGGAGAACCCAATAAATCTCTAGGGTTGTCAAAGCCTCCTCTGCTCATTACTTGTTATTATTAGTTACTCATTGTGAAAGGGCAATAGAAAAATCAGCTGGGAGAAAAGTATGCAGGGAGCAGTTAAAAAAACTTGATATATTACAAAACCTCAAGATATCTCATTACTCTCAGAGGGGTCTTCACCCCCTAACCTGCCCCAAAACCTGAAATCAGAGAATCTCACTCTTCCCTACAAAAGCAAAGGGAAACATTACCCCTGATCTGGTACAGTAGAAGCATCATGCACAAGCCAGCTGTTTTCTGGGTATAAATACCACAATATCTGTACAGGGAGTATTCACTCCTTTCCTGTCTCCAGCAGGATAAACCAAAGTCAGAAAAATAAATAGGGAAGCAAAGGATCTTTTGGTCACTGGTACAGCTGCCCTGGAAAGAAAAAAAGAAAAATACAGCAGTGATTTAAAATACAGCAGGAGTTAAAAAGTTCTCATCTGTCAGCACCATCCAGCCTCCTATGAAGTTCAGGAAGAAAAAGGAAAAAAAACCAGCCTGACAACATCAAATTAAAATGACAGCCATCCTTTCCTCCCATTACTTTAAAACACGAGCTCAGGCGGCATCCTGCTTCCAGGGGAAATCAAAGGGCTTTTATTCCCCTGTAAAACAGGTACTCCAGGGTCCAGCATGTTGGAGGGAGGATGAGGCTGAGGAGGTACCTTTTGGCCAAGAGCTCCTAGCACAACGTATTGAACCAGCATCCCCATCAGATGCCTCCTTTAGCAGTTAAATCAAGCCCAATTATGACAGGTGCAATTTTATATCTCTGTTTGCCTTTTATCACCATCATAAACGGTCCAGCTGGCATCAGGCTGGCGGTGGTTAATAGCCAGAGATGCACTGAGATAAATAAAAGCTGGAGAAGGGAGGTTTTTTTCCTTGCCTGCTGTGCCTGAAATTCATCTCTGTGCTGCCCAGACCCACCCCGGGGCCAAGGCTGGTGAAGTGAGAAGCCAAAGCATATCAGGAGAAGATGCTGCCCCATGTTTGCTGTTTGACCTCCATTAGCAATGCCAGGGAGCTCTCATCATCCCCATGGCTGGGTTGGGGGAAGAGAGATGAGATAATCTGCCAAACAAGGAGCTGAAGTTCCCATGTGGTCCAGAACTTATTACCTGGAGATGGCTTGTGCCAACCAGCCAAGTCATGCAAGGGAATGAACGTTCTCAAAGGCAACATTTTGAGTAAATGCTTCCCCATGGAGCCCAGAGAGTAAGTCTTTTTGGAGCCTGCCTCCTATCTCTTGACACAGAGTTCCCACATCTTGAATCCAGGGACCTGACCCTGCCCATTGCTCATCTTCCTGGGACAGCATCAAGAGCTGGTGCCCGAGTCAAGGATCTCCCATTCACAGGTTGCTGCCAAGCCTATTAAATCAATCTAATTTGCACCCTGCTGAGCACACTCCTGCAAGAGATAAGGATCAGCTAAGAAGGGACCTTAAAAACCCCCTCGTCCCATCACCCTCACGAAGGCCACTTTCTCCTGGAGGAGAATCACTAGGGATGGGAAAAGCAGAGTTTGAAGAGCAAATCATAGAATGGCTTAGATTGGAAGGGATCTTAAAGGTCATCTAGTTCCAAGTCCCCTGTCATGGCCAGGGACACCTCCCACTAGACCAGGTTGCTCAGTGCCTCATCCAGCCTGGCCTTAAACACCTCCAGGGAGGGGGCATCCACAGCCTCTCTGGGCAAATGAGCAAGGGCAGCCCCATAATCAACTCTGTGACTCTCTCACAGTGGAGAGGGACATGGACCACCCCACTGGGAGATGAGCAAGACTTCAAACTGACCTTAAATTAACATGAAAGCTTTTAAGTTAACTCAGAGGGCTGGGAAAGGGGGAGATACCCCACACCAGCTTGCTCCCTCCCCAGCTATGAGGAGCTGGTTCAAGAGGAAGAAAAATAAAAAGCATATAAAAAAGCAAATGTAGCAGGAATCACCCTGTTTACCCACGCAATCACACAGTTCCAAGTAAACCCCCAGAGGAGGATGATGAAGTGCCTTGGCCACTGCAGTAGAGCATCACAGCAGCTGGTGTGTGGAAAGGAGGAAGAGATTTACTATCCCCCGTGCCTGTGTTTCTCCTTCCCCATCTTCCCCCCCCCTTTTTTTTTGTAACAATAATCGTGAAAGGGGAGAGAAAAAAAACCCAAAAATAAAAAAAAACCCCAACTTCTGCACCTCCCCATGATGCTGCCTTATTAAAATAAGTGACAATTAGTCATTTGAAGAAGCAACAAAGAGCCGGCGTTGGAGAGGCGCGATTTGAATTTCAATGTGCTCTGAGAAGGATGGGGAGCCCAGACTCTGGGAGGAGAGCTGCCAATCTCCCTGCAAAACCCACAGCCACTCCTTCCCATCCCAGCTCTCTATGCCTGGGGACCCAAATATAGCTCACAATGAGCAGCTGCATCTCCCCCAAAATTCATCCTGATTTGCTCCTCAGCCAGGTCTCAACACAGGATGGCACAGAAGAAGGGGATCAGCCCCCCTACAAAGATGATGCTATTAGGCAGTGTGTTCAGAATGGATCCCAAAAATCCTATCCCAAGGTAGATGGACCCCAATAAGCTTGACTCAAGGTTCTGAGCTGTTTTGTGGGACCAGTGTTTAAAGATGGAGACTGGAATGGGTAGGATAAACTTATGGAGGGACAAAGGCTGGCAAGGGAAGGATGCAGGACTCAGTCCAAGAGCCCCCTTCCTAGCTCTTCTCCATCCATTCCCGTGCAATCCCACTGGAAGATTTTAAGGGGGCTGAAGATGTAATATAAAAGCTGCATCTCACCTTGTTCTCTTGACCTCATTCAGTCTCAAACCCTTTCGTACATCCTCCGATCTGGTTTGTTAGGAAAACCTCAAAACTGTAAACCAAGGTCACCCTAAAGATGCAGAATCAAACCCACAAAAACAAAAGCCAACCATGTTTCTGACCACTGCAAAATGATGCCACTGCCAAAGTCAATACCCTTGACACAGCTACAAGCCCCTAGATCCCATCCATCTCCCAGAGGAGGAAGTTCAGGGGAGGATCCCTGCTGCTGGCCCTTCTCTTACAGCATGTTTTACCCAGGACACAGCTCCAAATTCAGAGTTGGAGAATCACCAGCCAAAGAGAATATGAATGCAGCCCCTCAGCACAGCAAATGAACAATATCTTTATTACAGGCTATAAGGATTCCTTCCCCCTTCCTGGTCACTGCCTTTCTTCACTTTCTATTCTCATCAGCCACAATATTTGACTAGATGAGCAGAGCATGTTTGTCCAGCATTCCCCAAGGGGACACAAAGCCACTCTGGGCACACTTCAAGGAAGGCAGCAGACAGGTACAGTGAGGGAATTGCAAAGGCCAAAGGAAGGGGGGGAAACCCGTATGATTTCCCAATTCCTGAGGAAAGCACTGAGCTGGGAGCTCACCACCCCGACGAGCCAGACATCGCAGATGGAGGGATGACAGGCAGAGCCAGACACGCTCCCCAGCGCCAAGTATAGGAGACCCATCCAGTCCCTGCCTTGAAGCCAGCCCATTTACATCACAAATGAAGACTCCCCCGATTATCGAGCCGAAGCATCCTTTCACCCTTTTGTAACAGACACCATGGGCCTCCAGTGTCCTCCAGCATCTTCAACCACTGTGGTGAAAGTTCCCTCCCAATCCCACAGGCTCCTCTTTGTACGCTGAGTCCCTGGAGAAGATGATGCTCGGTGATGTGCTTAAAAGCAAGCTGACCTCTTTAGCCATGCATGGATGCTGCCTAACAGCCGGAGGGATGGGGAAACATCTGTGCTTCCCACTCCTTGGGGATGCAAACAGCCTCCAGGTGAGGCTGGAGGGAGCCAGGCAGGGTCAGCCCCTCTGATGGGAGCTTGGGCAGATGGGTCACTTCCAAGATAGAGGTACCTCAATAATAAACACATCAGCAATATGGCCAGCACAGCACCCCCAAAAAAAACATCCCAACCTGCCACCAAGATGCTAAAAGAGAGACACATCTTGGTGTGCAAAAAGAACAAACACAGGAGGTTTCATCTCAGCCCTTCCCCACAGAGTAAAAATGGAGGGATTTAAAAAAAAAAAAATTTACTATTCTTCTTTTTCCAATCCTGTAGGTGAGACCTTGCACGTGGAGGAAGGAGCATATTGCAGCTTTCATTTAAAAGCTCAGAGCCTTTTCCTGCTCTGAGTTGCTCTAGGAGCAATCCCTAAACAAAGCTCAGCTGAGAGGAAGCTGCTGTTCTGCTTCAGAAAAAAAAAATTAAAAAAAAAGAAAAAGCAGCACAAGCCACGGAACAGGGAGTTCTTCCAACAATCTGTTTTCTGCACCCTGGAAAATAATAGCAACCCATATGGAAAGCCCACACAGCTATTTTCCAGGTGCCTTGATCCTGGGAATAAATTACCTGTGTGACAAGGGAGGGATGCTGGGACCCTGTCACAATACCTTCAGATGCAAACACATGGCACAGGGCAGGATTTTCCCTTCGCTGGGGCATGTCACCCTAAAACTCAGCAGTGTGGGGCAGTGTGGTGGCAGAGCCCTGTCGCCAGCCCAGCTGGGAGCAGTCTATGGTGGGGAGGAGCTTGGGGGGGAGGAAAGGAAAAGGCAGCAAAAGATGTTCTAAACACTCTGCTCACGGAGAGGTGAAATGTAGCAGTTTTTGCTCAATGTTATTTTTCCAAGTTGTTTATGGAGCGTCTGGATCCTCCCACTGAGCTGGCACCATATGGGCAGGGGTGAGGAAACAAGCCAGGTGTTAAAAGAGGAACTGAGGCACAGCAAGAGAGATTGATTCAGATCAGGATGTTGCTGAAACTAAGTACATAAGGGAAATTAGAGTAGCTAAAGCAACACAAGTATTCCCATCTTTAGATATACCAGCAAGATTTTGGCTGGCCCATGGTTAAGACTCTGAAATCACATCTGAAAAAACTACCCCAGCATTCTCCCTCCCCACAGACATCCAGCTCTTCCATTTGATGAGAGGATGAATGAGATGCTCCTGAAGGTGATGTCCACCTTGGCCAGCCATTCCCTAAACACCTTGAAAAGTTGTTTTTACTCAGAAAGGGGACAAAGGCACATTCTTCTCCTCTCTCAGCTCTTAAACCTGTGGTTTGGTTTTGTTTTAGTCTCTTTCTGGACAAAGCAACTTCAGCTTGAGTGTATGCTCAGGCTGCCCAAACCTCCCCTCCAAGCTGGTGCAATAGCTCCAGCAATTCCTGGCATAGCATCATCACCAATTTGTAGCATCAAGCAATTTGTGCCCTGAAAAATCCTTGGCATCTCCTTTTGACTCCTCTAAAATCCTCCACATCTGCTTTTGAGCCCCCTAAACTGACTCTGAAACGTTTAACCCTTTCTCCCCTTCTGTTTTTAACCCACAGCAAGTAGATCTCCATGGCAGAAGACTTTTCTACTCCAGGTTCTGGGGTGATTTCATCTCCCAGATGCCCCACAGGGATGGAAAGGACAGATCCAGGCTCCCACATCCTAGAAATTTACTACAGAGTCTGCTTAGGTGGGATACAAAGCATTTAATTAAACCAAGAATTAAAGGCTTTTTGACCTGATGTGAAGAAAAAAAGCAAGCCTTTCTTCCCAGAGAGCTGGTGCCAGTACCTCCTTGAGTGAAGATAAAGGAGCTGCTTTGATTTCTTGTCTCTACTCAAGAGCAAAGCATCCAAGCACAAACCAAGCACCACCAGCACAAACTCATCACAGGGGTTTGTCTCCCACTCCTTCCCCTGAACTGCCACATTATGTATTTCCCACCTCCCTGTCCTTAAGCCACTTACTTAGAGAGATGCAGGCAAATCCAGACAGAAGTGCTGTTAAAAAGTAGAAAGACTAATTAAGGCTACAATCATCATCCCATGCTGCAAAATAATTTCAGATTTTACGGGTAAATAAATGGGAAGGAGAGGGCACCTGGGATGCTTGTCCACCTGCTTGAGCTGTTACAGCCATTGCAAATGTTAAGAGAGAGTAATTAGGAAGATAGACCATAAACTTTGATAATTGATGGGCTCTTTCCCTCCCTTCCCATCTGCTCCTACCTCGAAGGCATCACCCTCTACTACCCTTTGATCCCCATCATCTCCTCCAGCCCTGGCTTTCTCCTTTTCAGCTTTCGCCCTAATAATCCTCCCATCACATCGTGTCAGCTCCTTCTCACCGTTAGCTTTCCTTCTCAGCCTTCCAGGGCAGGGGAGAAACACCAGAGGTTTCATCCCCTCTAGGCTGTCATATCCATTTCCAGCCCAGGGAAGGATGTACAGCTCCAGTGTCTCCCTCAGGACCCAGTTTTGGAGAGCTGTATTTCATCACAAGGGAAACAGCAAAGCTTCTAAAGCTTGGACAGCAAAGAGGGGTTTCTGCCTCAAAGTGGGAGTGGACTACTGCTGGCCCAGTTTATGACAGCAGGATATTGGTGGGTAATCTGCCAGGCTGAGCCCCAGAATCCCCTCAGCCCAGACCAGTCTGGATCCTCATCCCAGTACTCTCTGCCCCCTCCAAAATCCCTCCTGCCACAGTGATGCACCATCAGGTGTGTGACACAGGCACTGTCACTCAGAGGCAAACCGTGACCCCCTCAGTCCAGCAGGTATCTCTAGGTCATAGACCTCCATCCCACAAGTCCAAATTTAGGGTCCAGTTCCCCCATCCTGGTGAGGAGATCTGAGCCTCAGAAGTTGATACACCTAAAGGAAGGGATGCCATCCAGAGGGACCTTGACAGGCTTGAGAGGTGGGCCCAAACCAACCTCATGAAGTTCAACAAGGCCAAGTGCAAGGTCCTGCACCTGGGTCGAAGCAATCCCAAGCACAGACACAGGCTGGGTGGAGAGTGGCTTGAGTGCAGCTCCGTAGAGAAAGACTTGGGGGTGTCAGTTGATGACAAACTCAACATGAGCCAACAGTGTGCACTCGCAGCCAAGAAGGCCAACCAAATCCTGGGTTGCATCAAGAGGAGTGTGACCAGCAGGTCAAGAGAGGTGATTTTACCCCTCTACTCGGCACTGGTGAGACCCCACCTGGAGTATTGCGTCCAGTTCTGGAGCCCTCAACACAGGAAGGA
>VZTY01008123.1:43119-57785 GCA_013400935.1 Turnix velox | reverse complement strand
GGGGCACCCTGGTCTAGTGGGAGGTGTCCCTGCCTATGGCAGGGGGGTTGGAACTCGATGATCTTTAAGGTCCCTTCCAACCCAAACTATTCTATGATTCTATGATTCTAAGTACTGAGCAGGCCCTGTGTCACATTTTGGGGGGATGCTCAGACCCCATCTGCTCCCTAAGGGGATGTTGGCAGCACTAAAGGGCTCCCAAAAGGACTTCAGAACTTCACCAAGACAGGGAGAAAAGCGGATTATTGTTAACACAGTTTGTGGGGGAAAAGGGGTCTGGAGGAAAGGGTGTCCCCATGCATCAGGAATTGTCCTCCCACACAGAGAAAGGGACACACAGTACCACTGGGACAAGCCACAGAGGAAAATATCCCTTCCCAGAGTGGGATTACCACTGGGGAAGCCCAACAACCCCAAGAACCAACAAATTGAACCTCCCACCCCTGCTTACACGCAACTCACTCCATTTTAGGGAACAGTTGACAGCACAGGATGGGGGCACACAGGGACACACACTCACATAACCCCAGTAGCAATGTAACTTTTCACACAGCTGCCCTCACTTCTCCCAGCAATCCAATAAAGCCTGAGCAGCACCTCATAGGTGTTAACATTTAGGGTCCTGCCCCAAACCCACCCCAGCTGCTTAAGCAGTGGCAGCAACCAGAAAAACCCCAATTAGAAAGCTCAATTTCAGAACATTAAATGGGTGAAGAGAGGGGCAGTGGGACAAGCTGGGGTTTGCATCTGAAGAGGCAAAGCTGAGGGATACTGAAAGCCCTTGCCTGAGGATGAATGAGCACTAGTAAGTTGGGTTGTTTTTCTTTACTAAAATGATTTTTTCTCTCCCTGATGAATCAAGAATATGTAATCTTTGTAAACACGCAAAAGCTTGGAATCTCTGTTTCCCAGCCCTGAATTGAGGTGATCAACAGTAAATGCCCAGACACATGATTTTGGGCACCTCCAGACAACCCAGTTTCCTCCTTAGGAGCCATTATGCTTCAAATAAGCAGCAGAAGAGACACATTTCCCTGCAAAGTACCAGCTTCTCCCTGAAAGAAGTGACAACAGGGCAGTGGAATGACCTCCTTTGACAAGGAAAAGACAGACAGCTGTGCACAGAGCACTCACTTCCTCCAGATGTCCCCCAAAAAAAGCCTGCTCCCATCACCTCAATGTCCCCAAAAAAATCCTGTTCCCATCATCCCAATGTGGAGGGACCAGCACATACATGCAAGATTATAATTATTCTCCTTTTCAAGTGGTGGCTCCTAAAATCACATCATTTGAGCCTGGGGAGACCCTCCAAGTCCTTGTCCCTGAGCACACTCTGGGAAAAGATGCTCATCTCCAAGGTGTTCATCAAATTTACAGAATAAAACCAGCCCAGAGTGTGAAGAATTTAATAACACAAACTATTGCATGACAAAGCCCAGAGAGTAATATCCATATTATGGTTCTTATTAAATTGGAGCAGCCTCCTGTGTTTTGTCCTGCCTGTAATTTAAATGGATCCTGGGCTATATTTGGGTGCTTTTGCAGGGAAAATGCTGTGAGTTATATCCCAGTAACTGCTAAAAGCATCTCATGAGCAGCATTTCTCTTTCTGAATCAAAATCTATAAACAGGAAAAAAATGTATTTTAAATATTTATAGGGGTTTTTTGCAGCACTCAGTGCAGGTAAAGACTTGGGTACCAGCTTGCTGGGTATTCTTGGCATGTCTCCACACCAGGGGACATCTCACCTAGGGAGGAGACATTTTATCCTGAGACAGTTCAATCCTCATCTGAGGGAATTTCTTTACTTTTTTATTTTTTTCCCCTTCAGTTTTGCATTTTGTTTTGGCTTTTCAATCTCCCTACTCATTTGTACGGCCATCCCGCTGGCTGTCAGAATGTTTGATACTCCATGCAGCTCCTTCCTCATTAAAAAACAAATTTCTAAATTTTAGTATCCAAGGAAAAAAAAAATAAAAAGGAAAGAAATAGAAAAAGAAAACCTTCACCGATTTCTCCAACTTCAAAGTGCTTTTGAAGATCAGTCAGGAGAGCACCAGCGGAGTTACAGCCTCTCCCATCAACTTTCCCTCCTGGGAAGTGGTCAGATCATGGCATGGACTCAGCAGGAGATGGAAAGGGATGGGGAGGGCTCTATAAGCCTCAGGGGAAGGAATATGGGCTGGGAAAATTTACCCAACAGAGCCCAAGGGCTGTGGGGTTGGGATTTATAGATAGATGTGTTTAAATGTGTCTATTCCACCTTTTTTTTCACACCAAGTATTATTGCTGCTCATCACGCAATCATGCTGTTGCTGGGGACTGGTCCAGTCCCTTGTTCCCTGTCTAAAATTTAGTATTTCATAGAATCATAGAATAGTTTGGGTTGGAAGGGACCTTAAAGATCATCGAGTTCCAACCCCCCTGCCATAGGCAGGGACACCTCCCACTAGACCAGGCTGCCCAGTGCCCTGTCCAGCCTAGTCTTGAACACCTCCAGAGATGGGGCATCCACAACCTCCCTGGGCAACCTGTTCCAGTATTTCACCACCCTCACTGTAAAGAATTTCTTTCTTATGTCAAGTCTAAATCTACCCCCCTCCAATTTATATCCATTGTTTCTAGTCCTCCCATCCGATATTATGTTAAAAATTCCTTCCCCTGCCTTTCTGTAGGACCCCCTCGGGTATTGATAAGTTACTCTGAGGTCCCCTCTGAGCCTTCTCTTCTCCAGGCTGAACAACCCCAACTCCTTCAGCCTGTCTTCATGCAAACACTCTGCAGAGAAAAAGGAAACTTTCCTCTTGGGTGACTGGAAATAACTCATTCATCAGGCCTGACAGTGAGGTGATGGCCATTGGCAGCTGTCCCACACCAGAGACATTCAGGCCTGAGTGGGAAACTCAATCCACGCTGGCCAGCTTTCAGAAACGTGGGATTAACTTCATCTTCTCCAAGGTGGGAGCTGAGGTGCTACATTAGCAAAGCCAGGCTCAGAAAGCACATGGCATGGGAGCTGGTGACCACACCACCACTATTTATAGAAGGCTGAACTTGGCTCTTTCTCAGGCAGTTTTGCAGTGGGGAAATGACTTCTGGGCTTCACTGCCAAGTTTTAGTGATGGGGAATATTGATTGGTGAAGCGATGGGGAGCTGGGAAAAGGGGCTGATGGCTCTGGGCCAGGGGAAGCTGCAGCAAAGGATCACAAATGAAATGAGTTGCATCAATTCAATGCAATTCCAGGTGCTCCCTTTGGGGGAGCAGAGTGCTAGAAACAGATTCACCCCTCTTCCTGGCGTCTTCCTGCTCTTTGCTCCCCCATGGGTTGCCCAAACAAGCAGAGTTTGCCTCAGGTTCCCCTTAAGCTACACAGACCAAGCAAAGCAGGAAGCTGTTGAGACAGAAGCTCAGCTCAACAAGAACCATGTCAGGGGAATGGTGTCTGCCCAAATATAAACCCTGAAAACCAAAAGAAGCCCTAAATAAAATTAAATGGAGACGCTGCAAAATTTAACAAGGTGAAACTCAGCAAGGGTCCACCCACAGCTGGAGAGCTGAAGCCCTTGGACTGGCTCTGAACCTCTCCAGAGGGGCTGGAGAAAAGCAAACAAAGCTCCTGAATCCTTTAACAGCACTTTATAGGATCAAACCAGCCTCCAGAGCTGGGCCTGCCTCTCTCTAAAACACTTAAGCTCTCTCAGCCCACTCAATTTATAAAAAAAAAAAAAAGAAAAAAAGAAAATATGTTTCCCAGTAGGTAGAAATGAGTTTGCTTCTGGGAGGTAGGAATCACCTTTTCCTGGTAATTATGAACAAAAAGCATCATTTAGTAAAGGCTTGCAAGGTGGTTAATTAGCAGAGAAGTGAGCATCTAGCAATTAAAAGGTATTTTTTCCAGCAATTCAAGGTGACAGGGTCAGGAAACAAGAGAAAAAAGGAATCAGAGGGAGGGCTAGACTTCCACATCCACTGCTGAGGAGGTACATGGAAAGGCTTAGTCTCAGGGAAACCCCTAAAAAAATAAAGAAGTTTTGCATGATTTTAAGAGAGACTATCTCCCACCTTACACTGGTGCCTGCCTCATGCCTCAATTTCTCCACCAGCACCACCTATGTATATGAATGCTGGGGAGATGAAGCTGTTGGTGCTGCTCCCATCTGAAGACCATCTGCTTCAAGACATCCCCTTCCTCTCCCTGTGAGGACCTCCAGCCTGGCTAATCCCCCCACTGAGGCACTTCTTTGGGGACACAGATGTCACATCAGTGTCCTCAACACCCCTGGCTCAGCATTCCAACAGCAGATGGATTTCAGCCCTCTGCGCCAGCAGGGCCAGCCTTATTTAACGGGTTATTTGCTTCCCCTTTCTGCTCTGCCACCTTTCAGCATCTGCAAGTATGTCCAGCACTAATTTGGATATCATTTTTCAGCTGGGTGACAAATATAGCAAAGAGCAGAAGAGCGATACTGACGATCTCTCCATTAACCAGCTTTTAATCCATTTAACACGGGGCTGGTGCGGGGCTGGGTTTTTCATCATGCTGGGACACACAATTGAGTCAGACGCCTCCTGAGAAGTCAGAGTGCATTAAGTCAAGTTATCTTAGGGAAACCCCTATGCAATGGAATAAAAAAAATAAGAATAGTCACGAGGCTGTTTGGCAAGAGCAGGCTCCAGCATGGCTGTATGTCTGAGGTGGCAATTACTCCCTGTCCTGCCACTCTGGGATGGAGAAACCAGAGGTTTTGCATGATTTTAAGTTGGAGAAACTGTCTCCCACTGGTCCTTACACTGCTGGCTGCCTCGTGCCTCAGTTTCCCCACCAGCACCACCTATGGATATGAATGCTGGGGAGATGATGCTGTCAGTGCTGCTCCAAACTCTTTCAAGACATCCCCTTTCCTCTACCTCTGAGCACCTCCAGCCTGGCTAATCCCCCCACTGAGGCACTTCTTTGGGGACACAGATGTCACGTCTCCTCCCTGTTTGTCCTCAACACCCCTGCCTCAGCAGATGGATTTCAGCACTCCATGCCTTGCCTTCATCCCACAACATGCTCCTATATCATTCAGCAGCATCACTGTAGATGTGGAGGGGATTTAAATTCCTCTCTGGAAAAAAAAGAACCTTGAAAAAGGTTCTCCTCTAGCCTCATGGTTTGAGATGCTGGGATAAGGCAGCATGCCTGAGGAGTCAAAGAGTGGACCAGACTACTCCCCCTCATCCTCAAAGCATGACAGGTTGGGGATAAGTATGGGTGGCAGATGGGGACACCTTGGGTACCAGGGATGACAAGAACTGCTGGGGATGTCCTGCAAACTGCAGTGATGCCCAATTGGGATCTCTGGGAGTGGGTAAGGAGGGTACAGGTGAGCGCATGAAGAGGAACGTGGCTGCAGACAGGGGTGATGATAGGACCTTTCCTCCAGCCTCATCATCCTCACTAGAGGCCATTTCCTATGGAGGATCCCTCAGAATCTACCCACAAGTTGCCAACTGCCTCCGTCAGTGTCACCACACCCCCAGAGCTGAGAGACTCTAGTGATAAATGAGCATCCCAAAAAAGCAACTGTACCATCCCATCTTCCTGTCCCCCATGAGCTCCAGGCATGGCTCCCCTAAGGAGCTCACTGCTATAAACCATCCCAACTGCCATCATTTTCCTTCACTGAGCAGAGAGGAAGAGATGGAGGAGAAAGCAGATTTCTCTTGCTGGGTAAAGCCAGGAATAAGTATTCAGACAGGAGACGGGGATGCCTCCTTATCCTACAAGCTAAGATATCTGCTCTACTCTGAGAAACAAATCACCATAATGTTTTGTTCTATGCAGTTTGAAAGCATCAGAGTGATTAATAAATCCAGGATGTGCCAGGGAAAGAGGAACATTACAGTTCATGCTCCCTCAGCACATCTGTCTGGCTTCATCCCGTTCCAAATACTCTCAAATCCCCAGAGTAGAGCAAGGTCCAGCCCATTCCTTTGCACTCTGTCTCATCCCTGCCCAGACCAAGCTACCCACAAGGACTCTTTTTGGCTCTTTTAGACTTTTTAATTTAGTTTCTCATAAGCTCAGCATGAGGTTTAAGCTCAGGCTGTTGGAAGCAGTGGGTGGAAATCAGGGGGGAAAGTTCCCAAAGCAGCATGACCTCAGATAGCATTCCCTATCTGATCATAATAATTTGAAGCAGATTAGATTTAATGCCTGGAGGCCAATGGCCACCCTCTAAACAATTACTTCTTCCCCCTCCCATCTTAAATATTCCACTTTATTAAATAGGGGTGCACAATGAAATCAAAGCAGTTCAGACTGCCCATAGATTCTGAGATGTAGATGGTCACCTGTGGTGGGATTTGCTCCAATTTGAACATCTCTGTTTCAGGTTATCTCAGCTGCTCTGGAGCCCCTTTTCTATCTAAGAATGGGGGACAGCATTGATTTTTCAGCTTGATCTGGGGATAAGGATGGCTAGAGTGCTGTTTCCAAATGGCTGGCACAGATGGGTGCCTCCACATGCTGAAGGATGCTCAATCACTGTACTATGTGAGCAATGCTTTGAAGATCATCAACATGCAGCCAGCATCTATCTCCATACCAGCTTTTGGTTCTTTCCTCCCTCTCTGAGCATATTTGACCATTCTTAAGAGCTCGTAATGAACAAGAGAAGGTCTCATGCTGCTTCATCAGTAAGAAAAAACATAAACNTGAGCAATGCTTTGAAGATCATCAACATGCAGCCAGCATCTATCTCCATACCAGCTTTTGGTTCTTTCCTCCCTCTCTGAGCATATTTGACCATTCTTAAGAGCTCGTAATGAACAAGAGAAGGTCTCATGCTGCTTCATCAGAACAACCTGACTGCAACAGCTGGCAGGAAATCAACCAACTCAACCCCAGCAGCCCTGGCTGAGCTTCAGGGTAGATTTCCTTTTCTTTGGTCCCTGCAAGAGCAGAACATGGGACTCTCTGCAGACCTACCTCAGTGGATCTAGTCTCAAAAAGCCTCCTTGGTGCTCTGTTGGCTTGTGGCAGCTCTTCTGCAGGTAGTGGATGGATGGTGGGATCTTGAAGAGCAGGGTTTGAACATGCAGGGATGTGGGATGCAGAGGTTCATCCAAATGAGCTCTCTGTTACCAATGCTTTTCAGCTGGGCTCTGTACAAGAGAGGGGAGAAGGTACCAGTGAAAGACTGTGTCTGCTTCTGCATGGAGAAGGTAATAGCATATGTAGACAGTTAATTTAGGGAACAATCCAAAACCTTGAGAAGAAAAATAAAAACAAAGCAAACAACAAAACATTTTGGTTGATATGAAACAAACTTCTGCAGAAAGCTCCAGTAAAATCAAAGAGGAAAAGAGCAGGTTAAGGACAGACAGATGTTTTCTCTGCCTGGGGACAATGTGTGTTTCTTTGCCCTGACATGGCGTGTGCTATTTCAGGTTTTTACATCCCCTATTTAGATCCATTTTTATATTTGAAAAAAAAAAGTAATTTAAAAAGCAAAAGTCAAACCAGTTGCTTTTTGAAATCAGCAGTGTGCCAGGATGCCTGAAATAAAATATTTCATTATAAAGATAACAAAAATGAATGATGAAAACTTTCAGAAGATTCTCCTTCACTCCCCCCCAAGGGCAAAGTTTGACATGATGCTCCCTTCACCCTTGAAATGCCAACGTCCACATAGTGTATTCCCAGAAAAAACCCTCCATGGATGGCCACTTACTGGTTTTTCTGGGATGGGACCAGGGATGGGCTTATGGGAGTACTACATGGACAGCCACGTGACTCCTAGGCCATGTTCCTTGGTCCATATTGTTGTTCTTAACGTAGGGGAGGATCTTCTGAGATGTCAAAGTGAAGCAAACATTAAAAGGCAGACAACATTCTGCAGCGTGAGCTGATGTTCAAACTTTAGAAAGGTGTATAACAGGTTTTCCTGCTGAGTTGAAAGCTGAGGGAAAGGTTGGAGTCACTAAAACATGCTGGGTTTAGGAAATCAAGTTACTTAATGCTGCTAATGAAGAAAAATACACAAAAGCATTCCTTGCCCAGAGAGGTTGTGGATGCCCCCTCCCTGAAGGAGTTTAAGGCCAGGATGGATGAGGCATTGAGCAGCCTGGTCTAGTGGGAGGTGTCCCTGCCAACCCCCATGGCAGGGGGTTGGAACTAGATGAACTTTAAGGTTCCTTCCAACCCAAACCATTCTATGGTGCCACCCCCATTCAATCTCAGGTTTTCAGAGTCCTCATAGTACGTGATATCAAGGTCTGCTTAGGAAGGATCAAAGACAACATCTCTGTTTGGGTTTGGGGTAAACACAGAAAAATCCCTACACTCAGAGCAGGGAGAAGCTTCTCCATGCATTGGGTCTGGCCGCTGGGAGGAATCTCACCCCTCGTGGGAATAACATCTGCACCTCACCATCTCTCTTGTTTATCAGCCAGTTTACTCTGTGGAATCTAATCACCATTTTGGATTTAATCCCTCTAACAAACCCTTGCAAATCTCTTCATCCAGAAGTTTATTAATATTAGCTCCTCTCGAGCAGAAGTAAATTAAGCGCCTTTACCTCCCGTTTGGCTTTTTTGTTCCTCTTCTCCTCTCTGCTGTTAGTAGGAGCAATTCAATTAAGGAAGAAACGACTTCCCAATAAAAATCTTTTCTCACTGTCTCCCTCCTCCTTTCACTCAAGTACTAATAACATTTAACTGGGGAAATAAGCTCTGCTGGAGGTGTTGCTGGGGGCAAGGAGAAGCTCTGGGAATGCAGCACAGGGGCTTGGCTCATTCCAAGGAAGGGAGGTGCTGGGATGCAAACTCCATGAGTTGCTGGAGGAAGGTATCCTAGCCTGGTGCTCAGATGATGCCACCCTGCTTGGCTCGTGGAGAAGAGAATCATAGAATAGTTTGGGTTGGAAGGGACCTTAAAGATCACTGAGTTCCAACCCCCCTGCCATAGGCAGGGACACCTCCCACTAGACCAGGCTGCCCAGTGCCCTGTCCAGCCTAGTCTTGAACACCTCCAGAGAGGGGGCATCCACAACCTCCCTGGGCAACCTGTTCCAGTGTTTCACCACCCTCACTGTAAAGAATTTCTTCCTTATGTATAGTCTAAATCTATACCCCTCTAATTTATATCCATTGTTTCTAGTCCTCCCATCCGATATTATGTTAAAAATTCCTTCCCCTGCCTTGATGGCAGGATAAAATTGGGATGAGTGGGCATGTGGGCAAACACCACTATAGCCAAATTGGGAGGGTGGGAGGCAAGCAATGGTCTGCAGCTGCCCAGCATCTCTCTGGTGCTCAACAGAGCCCTGAGATGGCCCCCATCTGGATGAAAAAAAATTATTAATCTCAGTGGACATTGCTGCAGGTTCACCAGGACCAGTCTCTGAAGCTGGCATCAGATCAGCTGAGCTGGCTGCAGTGAAGGGATCAGGACCCACATCCATCCTTCTGCAACTGTAGAAAGAGGATAAAAGCAGCAACAAGGCTTGAAAAGAGGACAATAAGCTATGGTATAGCTTGCACTTTGCATACAAAAAGTACCATCCTTCTCCAAGGGGGTCTCATAGGGGCTCAACCCGACTTTTACTGGAGCAGCACTGGCAGTGGAGACCTCTGGGCAGAGTTGCCCAGAGGGCAGGGCTGCCTGTCAGCTCAGCTCCGTCGCAAAGGCCACAGCATTTCCTGGCTGTCAGAAAGTATTTGTTCAGTGTGTGAGCTCCCTCCTCAACCTCCTCCGGTGACAAAGCTGCTCTTCTCCTAAACCTGGGGTTAGCCTGGGAATGGACTATGCCCAGTTCAGGCTTCTGCTATTTGGCTTGTACCTGCTTGCATCAGTGGCAGGAGACCGTGGTGGATGGAAGATGCTCAATGAGGAATTGAGGTGCCACCTGCAAGGATAAGACACATGTGAGCAAGAGCAAGAACAAGAGGCAGACCCAAGGCACAAGAAAACACATGAAGGACGTAGAAATGGAGCTTAAAGACATGGCTTTAAAATGGTTTTGGCAGTGTTGCATTGATGATTGGATTTGATGATTTCAAAGGTCCCCTCCAACCTAGACAATTCTATGATTAAGTGCCAGTTCCCCTTTTATATACTTATCTTCTCCCCTGAAGTTGGTGAGCAACCAGATCCAGTGATCCCCCTCCTTTTAGGCTGTCCCATCTGTTGGCCAAGTTCTGTATCTGCCATCCCTACTCCAGCTGAGACCTGAGAGGTCACACCACACCTTCTTTTAACAAGGAACCAGTGTGAGAAAAACTCATGGCATGTTCTGGGGTGATCTCTTGCCATGCTCCACTAGCACATCACCTCAGGGTCTGACCAGGGACCATCCCTGCTTTCACCCACATTAGTCCATGGTTTTCCTTAAAAAAATACCTCCTTTCTCCAGTCCTCATGGTCATTCCCCTAATGCCTTCATGACATCTCCCTGCCTTGACTGCTATCAAGGCAAGAAGGAATGCAGAGCCATACAGCTCCACCTCCAACTTAGTCTTGTTGCTCATGGACCATGCCTCCTCTCTGAGGCTTTGGAAAGCCTCCAAGACAGGGCTGCAGGAAGGACAGAGCTGCTTTAAAAAGAAGATTTCCATGAAGCAAAGCAGATTGAGCACAGCAGCAGTGAAAAAGGTTTCACTTCCCCTCTCTGCTTCTTTAGATCTCCCAGGATACACATTCACAGTGGTCACGCTGTCACCAGGATTTCCATCTAGGTTTCTTCAAGACCCATGTTCCTCCTAGACTAGTAAATTACTCATGGGCAGACAAATCTCACTTTTACCTTCTCAGGGTGGTTGCATCCAGCAAATCAGGTCTCATCTTGGCATGGTCAAGGTGATGGAGCAGCAACATCTACACAGGGATCATCACTTGAAAGACCAGCAAAGCTTAAGCAGCAAGTATAAAATGGCATCCCTGGCGGAATGGGAAAGGGATTACTCTGCCTCCTGAAGCTGAAAGCAGAACAAGATCCCAGGTACAAAGCTTTTTTGCATCAACATTTTCTTCTTCAGGGCAAGAAGAAAACACCAAGCTGCTCCACAAGGTCTATAATACAACTCACAGCCCCTTTTGTTCCTCCTTGGGCTTCACTGAAGGGACAGCTGCTCATTAATAAGTGGTACTAATTAAGAGGAATGAACCTAAATTTCCAGAGCACAGTGAATAGCCTCCACCTGATTCCTTTTGTAGGGGATTATTTGGCAGCAAGACCACATTGAGAGCAGTAAATGCCAGACACAAGCATATCCCATCTAGAATAAAGAATCTCCTCTGAGACACACAAGCATCTACAGACCCAGATCACAGGAGTTTCATCAGAAATCAGACATTTAAAAAATCTTTTTTAATGGCACAGTCACAGAAAAGCACAGTTGAAAGTGTTTCCAAGCTTTGACATGCTTGGCTTTAATTTCTTCAAAACAAAATTAGGTTTCTACAGATAAATTTATTTCTTTTTTAACAAGGGGCTTCTTGTCAGGTCCTCTGACCCAAAATGGAAACAAAAAAATATTTCCCCCCCCCCAAAAAAGAAAGATTGACACAAATTCAATGGTTTTTCATTATTAATTTTGACTCTGGACAGAGAATGGTAACAAGGCCTGCTCTCTCATCTTCAAGGGACACCTAACTGATGCCAGAAAGTGCCATGAGAACAGCAACATGATAGAACATCCAGGTGGGATCTGCAATTTCTACCTCTAAAGGAGGCCAAGAGGAGAGGTGGAGGCTTGCAAGCAGCAAATTAAGAGCATAGAGATGTTCTTCCTACATTTAAAAGCTCATTTCTGGCTTTGGTATGTCCTAGTACAGGGCTGTATCCAAAGATACTCAAAAACCCCATCACAACATCTTCTCCACAAGCTGGTGAAGGCCCCTTTTAACTCTTGAGTATTGTGGAGCGAGGAATTCAAGGAGCAAACATGCTATTGCAATGAAATTATGTGAAAAACAAAACAGTGTGATTTGGGGTTTTTTCAATTGATTAAAAAACATTAAGCAAGTTATGCAGGACAAGCTTGGCAGGGCCTGGCTTGGGGATGGAGACAGCAAAGGAGAGCTGAGCCACCAGCCCTTCCTTGAAGCTTCAGATTTCACCTTTAATGTATTTCAGCACATGATTCAAGCACATTATCTGCATGAAATGCTGCATTAGCATCAAAATGAGGGGAGTTCTGTTCAATATATTAAAGTGTCTCTGATGGGTTTGAAGGTAGCTTAGCGCAAGAGAGGCATTAAGGAAGTAAATGCCACATTTGTATTCAAAAGAGCTTTCTTCTTTCTCTTTTTTTTTTTTTTTTTCATTTAAAGCCGTTGATCTAAGAAGTGGTGCTTAAGACGGGCTTATAAAAGTGAAAGTGCATCTCTGCTATGAGACAAAAGGGCTTGTTTATGGCAAATGGTACAGCAAAGCAAATAGCCCATTTAGAAAACATATTTCTTTGGGGTTCTGGGAAGAGCAGGGACAAGGCTTTCAAGTGGCATCACCCCACAGACGTATTTTCCTCCCTGGTATCTCCCCTGATGCCTTTTTTTAGTTCCAACCTGCTATTAGAAATGTTTTTTTTTCCTAGGCTGGCCACCCCATCATCCTTTATCCTGGGGGACAAAAAGAAGAGAAAGAAAAAAATCATATTTTATTGACCCAACTGCCTGGGAAAGCATCCAGCTTGCCTTTTTTCAGCTAAATTTCAAGCTAAACCATGGCCTCTTTTAACTTCTTTTTTTTTTTAAATTAGGATAGTTTTTCTGCTTGACAGAACAGCTTCAAACTTCATTTGACCATCAAAAGGTGAAGTCCTGTCAAAGCAGGAGGCACTGGGCCATTGCTCTAGGACAATTCCATGGTCTTGATCATCAAGAATTTGTAAAAGTGGTGATTATGTTTGAGAATATTCCTTATCCCAAAATTGCCACTTCACTAGAAAAGTCTATTTTACACAGCTCTGGGAAAAGCAGGATTTACCCCAAAATCAGACTCCACACCATAGTCCTGTTTAGATTGAGATGAATTTTTATATGCTCTGTTAATGCAGGGCAAGGAACATTCTGGCTAGAAACATTGTGTTTTCTGATGAGTTTAGGGGATCAAACTGGTTTAGTTTCATTATCTGGAGAAACTAGAAACTGCTTTCAAAGCTCAGGGTGAGCATTAACTGGCTTCATCCATCTCTGCCACCTCTGAGTGCAACAAATATTGCCTTGTCTTTCCAAATGGAGAAAGTGAAGGGTTAAATTAATTGCTTCTGACCACTTAATGAGTCACGGAGAGACCCTGGGAAGCTCATCTTGCTGCTGCCTGCAAATCAGCCAGGGAGGAAAAAAAAATAAATTTTTTTATTGGCCAAGGTGCATCACTTGTGGAAATATTTATGGCTCAGAGCTGGCACAGGTCTTATCACCCCCCATGAGGCCATTGGATGTTGTCACCCTGCAAAATATCAATCATATGTGGCTTCCTCAGTTATGGGGGTCATTAATTGATTTATTTAATATAAATCAGAATATTTTTTTTTCTGAGGTGAGCTGTGAGCATCACAACTGAGGAAAGCCATTTCCTTAACAAGAAATTTTGGTGTTGTCCAGCACAGAGCCTGGATGCACATTAACCTGTCACAGATGTCATCCCTCTCTGGAGCACCACGCTAGGAGGAAAATGCTCCAAGAAAGAGCTGGACATCTTGCAAGCCTTAATAAATTAGCATCCCCTTTCTGTGAAGGGTGCTAAATCACAGCCCAGGGGATGATCGTTTTCATCACTCAGCCTCCAGCCTTCCTCCCTTATGCCCTTCCTTCATCATCTCACAAAGCAAAACTGGGCATCTTGGGGACATCTCCGCCCTCCTCACTTTTTTCTATTCAGCTCCTCCCAAAGACAAGGAGGAGACACCTGGAGGATCCCCTACCCACTTGTTGGCTAGGAGACCATCTCCCAGTTTAGGGGGCAGACCCACCCAGGTATCTCCCCCTTCCCATCACAGCTCATTTTCTTCCTCCTCCCCACACCAGGTTGTCATGTCAGAGAAGGGGAAGAAAAACAATGCACAGGAAATTGATAAGCATGGCTTGAGATCCAGAGAAAAGGAACATTTGCCTGGGAGAAGCTGTGATTAGATCTGTGTGTGTGTGTGTGTCCTTTGCCAGCGCTCCTAAAAATAGAGCTTGGCTGCACAGACTGTCACACGCATGCAGACATGCTCTCACTGCAGCTATATTTACCAGTCTCAGGGACAGCCAGAATCCCATATATGAGCCATACATCCCCCCAAGTGCCAGCATGCAGAGTTCACATAGCCAAGAGGGGACCACAGTGATGGTGTGGGACCTACCCGAGCTTCCTTGGGGAAAATGAGAGCAGAGAGAGAAATGGGATGGGGAACAGATGAGTGGGGGAATTAATTTCAGAAAGGTCCTTGAGAACATTTAGAAAAACAAAGAACTTGATTTAGATCTAGGCATATGGGACAAGCATCAGGGAGGACATCCTGATGGCTAGCTGGCTCCTGGTCCTACTCCTCTGCGTTTCTCCCAAAGAAACAGTTATCAAAAGAGGTACAGGTCAAGAGAGGTGATTTTACCCCTCTACTCGGCACTGGTGAGACCCCACCTGGAATATTGCATCCAGTTCTGGAGCCCTCAACACAGGAAGGAC